>JANVCC010000261.1:8081403-8175447 GCA_025345505.1 Todiramphus chloris collaris | reverse complement strand
GACCCTGCCACTCACCCCCATGGATGCTTGGCTTTCCCAGGTCATAAGCTGGTGTTTGTGCAGGCAGAGGGGGCTGAGCACGGGCGGGTTTTCCATACTCTTCTGGCTTTGCCTCCCATCCTGATCTCAGCTATGGCATTACCCGTTTCCTCTCCTGAGGAAATCTGATCAGGCTAAAAATAATCCATTAAAAAAAAAAAAATTAAAAATCACTACATCTTCAATTGGAAACAAAAGAATTGATGGTGGCTCTCTGGAGCAGCTGGTCCCCTCCGCCTGCAAACCCCAAGGACAGGAGACCATGACTCCCCAGACTGAAGGGAAAACCTCCAGAGGTGGGGAGGGGAAGCTGCTGAGGAACTCGATGCCACCGAGGAAAGGATGTGACAGCAGGTCACACAGACACGTCCGCGCCTTGGCTGGGGTCTGGGGTAGCTGAGTTTTGAAAGGATCTACGTCCTGGGGCTTCTAAACCTGCCCAGCTCCAGCCTAGGTAGGTTTCAGACATGTGCCTCTGGCTTAGCATTGAAGGGGGAAGCCACAAGCGAGGCAGAGTCAATCTCTTGGAAGAAGCTTCCCTCTTCTGTGGTTGTTTCTGTCAAAGGGAATGATTAAGATGACTATAAACAATATTAATGTTGTCCTTAAAAAGTCATAAGGAAATCTGCTGTGAGCCAGGCTGCTGTTCCCTTGGAATTCAGAAACCTGCCTGTTTGTTTCCCAAACAGCCATGTGCTGCAGACAAACCGAGAGCAAGAGGAAATACACGGTGCTGGATGGAGACTGCAAGACTGGGAGAGCTGGGAAGCGCTGCTGGGGTGGCACAGCCCAGGCTCCCAGTGGCTCTGTCTCCAGTGGCACCAGGCACAGCCCGCGACCCTTGCATTTGGCATCGTTAGGGAGCTGGTGAGGTTCCGGAGAGTGACAGCAAAATATTTCAGTTTGGAAATGATTTTGTTCCCATATTGGATTAGCTGCATTCCCCTTCTGCCATTGCCATTTGCAAGGGTATTGACACATAAACCGGTGTTTGTTTTGCTGAGCTCATTTTCCCTTCCTACCTATTTCCCCTCTGAAATCAGGAGGTGAACTATTTGCAGAAACAATATATTTGATAAATATACTCCCTTTTCCTTTTCACAAATTATCTGGGAACAGACATTGATTTTTTTATTACTTTGTTCATTATCTAAATTATTTGTCAAATTGTTTACAATGATATTCCAAACCATGCATTGCTACCAAGCGGCCTGTCACAGCTATCGTTAACAATTTGACTTAGTGATTTACTTTCTGCAGCTAAATCTTAATAATTCTCCGTGTCATTTCCAAATCCCAAAGACACTGTTAATTTGCTTTGCAGGAGGATCTTCTAGTCCCTGCCGTGCATCAAGATGACACTGTGCTAGGTGCTGCATAAACGCAGATCAAAAAACTTCTTCTTCCAGTAAGCAGCCTAAGTCTAGGAAGAGCTGGGTATCACCAGAGAAGCCAGAGCACAGCAAGAGGGGGGTTGATGAACACTGGTTTAGCACGTAAGCAAACCGTTGGTGAGTATTTTGTAGGCACCAGAGCAAAACAGAGTCTCTCTAACCAGAGACTGGAGAAACAAGAAGGTATTTTACATAAATACCTAATCATTTTGGCTTATTCGTTGATCTGATAGGTATGGCCCCTTGTATTATTTAATATTGCTTGAGTTCTTCCCAGACTCTGCAAGCTGGCTGCAAGAGCAACCCTTGTATCAAAACATCCTTTGCAGAGATATTTGGGATCTCCATTACCAGTTTTTGTAATTATATTTTCAGAGGGTAAAAGGGAATCACAAACACATCAGAGCAAACATAAGAAAAGGTGCTTTCTCAACCTTCTCTAAAACTAACAATCACCATTTCAATATATGAACTCAAGCTCCAGCAGAATCAGGCCAGCACACATCATGTGTCACTGCTGGAATTACATAATGGGAAATTTCTCATTGATTTTTATAAAAAGTGTTGGATCCCAGAGATTTTAAAATTAGGCACAGAGGTTGACCCAGTTTGGGTGGAAAAAGCTTACAGAATCCCAGGGAACAGCACAGCCTAGGGAGAAGTCTCAGGAGGTCCAGTTATTTTTAACCTTTCAGACCTGTGTGACAAAGAATGAATTCTGAAAACTCTGGGTAGGAAAGACTTACTCAGTTTCAAAATTTTAGAATCCTCTGCCCACTCCTCTAGATCTTGACCCTGGTAGGAAACTTGTAAACTTTATTTTTCAGATTAAGAAAAAAAAATAATTGGAATAGACTGAAGCTGCTATTTCATTCGTCCCTCCCCAAAGTATGGAAGACAAAAGGAAAACATTTTCTAGGATGTGATTCAACTAAAGAATAGAACATACAAGGCTAGAATACCAAGACAGAAAGGGTTTCATTTCACCTGGAATCAAGAAAGTTAAATTTGTAACCAAACATGGCATAGATAAACTGTTTAAAGAAAAAGATGCATTTAGCCTCGGAATTAACATTTGAAAACTGCTCCAAACAATGCTGCTGCTCTCCAGCGATCAAGTGTGCCTCCTTAGGTGAGTCAAACAAAATCCGATCCCAACAAGTATTCTGTTGAAATTGTAATTGAATTTTCTTTCAACCTATTGCAGGTTTCAACCCTTCCTCTAAATGTGACGGGACCATTAGCTGGATAAATTTCATTTTATGTGCTGGACTGCCTTTCAGATACAGATTTGTTTATTTGTAGTGGCGCAATATTAAACAGGCATTTGTGTTTCAAATCAGGCAAGGAGGAGAGGCTTGTATTGGTACCTGATCATGTCATACCAGGGCACATATTTTTTCGCTGCTCTGAAATGGGAAGAGGACTGAGTACACATTATTTTGACAATCTAGTTATAGAGTACTTGCCCTTTATGGATTGAAATCCTCACTAACGATGCAGCCTTGTTATACCATATCAAAGGGCTAGATGAGAGCTGTAGCACACTCCCTTTCCCTGATCCCTAAGGAGGAAAGGTAGGGAAATGCAAGCAAGAGGCAGAACAAGGGTGGATACTTTGGGTGTCATTTCCAAAGACACTTCTAAAGCCCCAGGCACAAAGAGGATGGGGAAGCTGTCAGTGAGACGGGGGAATTCAAGTTGGCTTCTGACTTGTTTATGACTTCTGTGGCATTTTAAGGCTGCCTTTTATTAGCCATTGTGGACGTTTTGGAGCATGGGACTTTGGAGAAGCTCATGAATCCAGTGTCATGGCCAGCAAGAGAGAGAAGAGCATCTGACAGTGGAGCTCACCCCTCCCTAACGCTCCCCAGCCCTGCCCCAGACTGGAATGCTACCCAGAGGACCCTAGCCATGCCCTGCGGATGCTGCTGGCTCCAACCACATGGTTCCAGCCCCAGCTGTTTGCTGCTGGCACTGGGGGGGCACCAACAGCTCAGCAACAGGAACCTATGGCCAACAATGTCTGGGTGAGCTCCTGCTGGTTTTGTTTGTGCCTGTCAGGTGTCCCAGGACAACGCTGCTTGGGCCCCTGCTGGGAATGGCTCAGGAGATGTGTCTTGGATTGTTTTTTTGGGTTTGGGTTTTTTTTTTTTTGAAAAAAGGAATGTTTCCCTCTTTTTCTGCTCAAGCCAGATCAAATTCCAGATCATGTCCAAGCCTTGGAGCAAATGCAAAGGCAATGTCCTGTGGTACTGGCAGAAGGCAGCAGTGCCTTAAGCTGGTGCTGCCAATGAGGACACGGGCAATTTCTCAGATGGAAATCACTGGATTTTGTTAACAGAGCTGAACATTTCTCATTCATTGCAAGCTGGCGTTTGAGTCCTCCTTCCTATTTTTAGTGGAGGAAAAACAATTCTAACTCGGTGCCTTAGAAATGAAGATTTTTTTTCTTTCACACAATAATCTTCCCTACCTCTTACAAACAAGCTTTTCCTTTTTAACCCACTAATTTGGGTGTTGACACCTTAGCCCAAAAGTCAGAAGCGCAACCCTGTCCTGTTGATCCTCAGCCATCTGCTGTTAGAGACTCAACACGAAGAAGATGCACAGAAAGGAGCAGAAAGGAGCTTGGACAAACTTCATTCTAAGAAGGAAAAAAAAAAAAAAAAAGAGTCAGATTTCATTGATCTACGACTTGACATTCAGTTCCTGCAACTGAAGAGAAAAAAGGCATTTATAACCTATTAAAAGCCCAAGGATGATTTTAGGTTTTTTTTTTTTCTTCTTCTTCAAGAAATCAGTCCTTCAGAATAGCCTGGGAGTTGCGAATAAAAAAGAACTTTGCTGTGTTTATTTAGAGAACCTAACCCCTTGGAGCCAGCATTTTCACTAATGCATTTTACATTAGCGGGCCGCATCAGGAAATCCTGACTTTTGGTGCCAGGGGGGTAATTAATATCAGATCATGTTTGCAAAATGGTTGTGTTTATGTGGGAATGAGGGCTGAACTCTAGCTGGCAGGATCTGAAGTACTCAACTTTGCTACAGAGCTTCGACAACTTGCTGGAAGAGTGGGATGCTGAAAAGCAAGTACCAGGTCTTGATGGCTTAGCAGAGCTACTGCTGCTGAAGGGAGCTGCAGTCTTTAGGGTGCTGTTCAGAAACCTTTGAGGAGAGTCTGCAGGATTTTTCTTAAAAAATGTGAGGAGGGTGGAGATAACAGAAATAGTTGGTTTGCTCCTGTGGTCTCAGATGTTCCAGAAATTGTCAAAATACATGTAACATGGATGTCACCCCCAGCATATCCCCCTGCTCCCTATCACTGCCTAGTCTCTGTGCTTACCAGCTGGGCAACACCCACAGATGGTGCAGAAACATATTGCCAGGGTATCTCAGATTAAGTACCATGGTGCAGAAACATATTCCCAGTGCATCTTGGTGTAGGCAGCAGCTAGCCCAGTCTAAAGCAGCAGCTGTGGGTCAGTTTAACTCTGAAAACCAGTTCCCCTTGAGCTCTGTGTCTTGCAGGGACTCTGCTGTGCCACCCCAGTGCTCCTCGCCCTAGGGAGTGCAGTTCCCCCTGCACTTAGCACCCAGCTGCTCAGCTGACCTGCTTTTTCCTCCAGAGAAAGAGGAAGAACACCTTCTCCTCCTCCTCCCTGCTCAAGCAAGTGTGTCTAGGGAATGGGAACTCCTTTTGTGATGGTGACACAGCCTCCATCCCTAGCACGGGCACTGTCCGCAGCTCCAGCCGGGACATACTCCAGCTCAGCTGAAGGTGGTAGAAGGATATCCTGAGCATCATTAGGTTCTCAGAATCAAAAAGGAGAAAAAAAACACACAAAAAACCCATGGTGGTGCTTAAGAACAGCCTATTTCACAGAAAACTTGGATTCTCAACTCCCAAAAGCCACAGTTTCTCAGCACCAACTGGGAAACTTGCACTGATGCTTAATAAGGTTGAAAATCACTCAGGAGTATGGGACCCATTGCATCATAACTCGATGGATTTGTGTAGGCAAAGGTTAAAATGAAAGGATGATCTCTGAAGTTAAAAAGGTTTAACAGTATACAGCAGCAGCAGCTGAGGTTCAAAATGAGAGTCTTACTTACCAGATTCCCAGCCTCCATTTCCATGGGATGTGGCAGCTGGCAGGTTCTCTGCAAGACAACTTATTTACTCCCTCTCCATCAGATCCTTTGCTGGAAGTTCATGGGTCCCTCAGCAGCGGTGGGGATTAAGAGTCAAGGTGTAATCTATGTTAGAACTACTACCTGATTTGCACTGTGAGGAGTCAATGCACTACTACGGATCTTGTGGTCAGCTCACTGTGTTTGCTAAATACCATCAAGAGATGTTATTCCCCTCTGAGATCCACCCACCATCAGCTCTCCATACTCCCCTCTTGTCAGTAGCCACTTGGGGATAATTATCCCCACCAAGAGCCTACCTCTAATGTGCCCACTGTCTTTCCTCCTGCCATAAATGGGTCTGATACAGGCACTAAGATAACAAATCTAGACTGTATCGTTATTATTATTGCTATTTTACTAGTTCCTTGATCCTAAAGTAGGGGTAGCAATCTAATAATTTGCTGTAACTACAGTAAAGTTATAGGGACCTAATGAATTGTTCCTCATCAGGTGTCTGTGTAACTGGTTATTCCTACCCAAGTCTGGGAGCAATGGCCTAACCTTGAATACTCCTTAGCAACACTTCTACAGTTTTCATTCTCTGCAAAGTAACAAACCACCTCTTCCTTTTCTACCAGTATCTCTGAATAGTTACAGTTCATTTTGTGGCTTGCCTTGATTTTATTTTAATATGTTCTGCTACTCTTTCTGTGCACTTCCTCTCTTGTTTGAAGGCACTGATGAGGTCATGATCCTCTGAACTGGGCTAATTTGTACAGCTACCCACAGTGTAATTTCTTACAGAACTTACCAGCTCTCCTGAACAGCTTTCTAGACTTTTTTTCCTCGTGACATGTTCCCTCTTCATTCTCAGATTACACATGTCATCTTTGGGGAAGTTTGCTGTTAGGCTTCCCGAGGAAAACGTGACAAACTTCAATCCCACTTGACAAATTTCACTACACTCTGAGAGAGACATTTCAAGACATTACGTTCCTACAAAGGTCATGAAATAATCCAACTAGAAAAGAGATTTGATAAATACCTCAGCTCAGCAAAGGCTGTTGTTACAGCTCAACTCGTTAGGCATCAGGGAATCCAACCACAGTTATTCTTGATAACACAAGACAAAAATGGGTAACATTGGTTCTGCTGTTCAAAATATTTGCTCCTTTCCTTTTCTAAGAGTAAACTCTTACCACCTCGTGCTCTCTTATTCGAGCTGCCTCATTGATCTAGACAAAAAGGAGTAGCAGTCTCTCCTGCTCTCAAGATCCATCTGTGCAGGAGATGGTGGGGGAGAGGGGTGTCCCAGCCTGGGCCAGTGAAGCCAGTCAGTACACCATGAAAATCCATATTAAAGTAGTAGTAAACTCTTCATGTTGATGTTGTCACAGCTGCCCAAAGTCTCAACACGGGGTGAGGTTCCACATGGAGAAAATGGTCTCAAACACATCTGAAGGAGGAACTAGAGACAATCTTATCCACATGAGCAGTTCCATAAATAATTGCTAGCTGGTTTTTGTCACGGACGTCTTCCACCACTCTCCAGAATCACTTCTACCTTTGCATCCTTGTCTCGCTTCAAGGTGAGCCTTGCCTGCTACCCTTCTAGGAGATGGGCATGGTTAAAAGGTGAGCTGTCATGGCTTACAAAAACAGAACAGATGATAAACACTGGTCACATGAGGAGAGAAATGGCAACGCAGGAGAGAGCTTCTCAATATTCATCTAAACATACAAACTGGCTGCACTGCTAAGGCAGAACGTGGGGTAGCCTGCAGGTTGCAGAGACACAAATACACACCAGCCAGAATGACACACTGCAGCATCCTCCTGAAAACATCTCAGTGGAAACACAGGCAGCTCAACAAAAGGTGCTTTGTCCCACTCACACACTTCAAAACACAGATACAGATCAGTCGTGTGGACACTGCCAAGTGTTCCATCAAATGGTGCCCAGCTGTCAGCAGTCACTTAAATACTGGTAATAGGGCAGAGTATCAAAAAAAATTTAGTCAGCAGGTCACCTCTCTCACGTTTGGCCCACAGACCTCAGGTCTAGCACATTTTAAACTCCACATTTCTAACCAGGTAAAAGAACTACTGAAGCAGCCGGATGAATTGATCTCCGTGTTCCTCGCTCCTTCCTCAGCAGAGTGGCTCTCCTGTATAATTCCTGAGTTTCTGCCTTCTTTGTTTGCTGCCAGACAGCAGAAAAATGTGAAGCGATGTGAAATTGAAGGGCAAATAATGCAGGCTAAGCTTCTGAGGCAATAACGTGTCAGCCCTGGCTTTATAGCAAGAGTGTTAACAGGCACCAGTGAGCAGCAGGCTCCACCAGACAGGTCAGTGTGCACACAAGGTACCTGCAGGGGTTACAGACACCCCAGTACCCACCAAGCATCTGTTTGCAGTCCTAAAATCAACTGCTTGCTATCGGCCAAAAAAAAACTGGGGGACACAAAAGAAACCTTCACACCTGCCTCAGTTTTGCTATGTTCCTACCTTTCCTGAGCCCACGTGGACCCTGAAGCAGGCGATGCACCCAAATGCAGCATCAAGAACAGAAATGCAGCATCAAGAGCAGAAATTCTTCCTCACACTCAGGTGGGCAGGCTCTCTGGGCTCAAGAAATTAAAAAGTGGTGCTTATAAGCAGAACCCTTTTTCCCCCCAACAGGAAGTTTCTAAGGAAGGTATTTCATGATAGAAAGCAAACATTTTATCGGAGCTGGAACCAGCCTTGGGAGCAAACAGATAGCTGCAGTTATCTAGGTGCTCAAACAAGAGCTAGCTCTGAAATGATCTGTATCGTTGCTGGAAAAAAAAAAAAGAGGACGAGTTACACAGATCATTAACCTTTGAGACTGGCACCATATCAACCTCGCAAAAAACTAACTTAACAAGTAAGGCCATAATCAGTATTTAGCTAGAAACTTGAGCTGGGGCACTTGTTTATATTGTAGCGCTGCGGAAAGAAGTCTAAAGGATGAGGAAAACGTAGAGAATGTGCAACTTAATTCTGGAATTCTTAAGAATTCTTCACATCACTGGAAGTTTGCTAAAAAAGTCAGAAGATACAGCTGATGTAACCATTCACAAGAACAAAATGTGTATTCCTACTAAGCCTGCCCTAGCAAATGACATTTTTTCAACAGAAATATCCGTAATGGACTCGTGTTGAGATGCCAGCACACTTCTGGCAACACCAACTGCAGCAGGTGATTAGAATTTATGCTGTGTAAAATTAACTTTTAGATTAAATGAGAGTTATGAACCAAAATGCAAAAGCATTTACATGGCAATGCACCTACAGCATTTGTTCTGAGCGTCAAGGCGAGTGAACACAACCCAGTGTGCTGAATAACAGCTCTGGCTATTCCAGCAGCTTCCTTTGCAGCCCCACAGCTCTTCCCCCACCAGAAACCCGAGGTGTAAACGTGTGGCATCACTGACATACTGACCTACCTTCAGTTCTTACAGACCAAGTGAACAATAGTAAAGGAAAATTAGAAAACATCAGCTAGAGAAAAGTGAAAAGCACTTCTCTTGTAAAATGATCTGATCTCAGGTACAGGAAAGTCATATTCTGCTGGACTGATGAAGGATTTTTGATTAAAAGCTGTGTTACAGGAAGCTTACAAGAACAGAGCATCTTGCAAAGCCTACATATTTAACCATTTGTATTATTTGGGTGCTATATTTCACCACAGCAGAAGAGGAAAGAAAAAAATACTAATTTTCTGAACAGTACATTGCTGCTCCAAATCTACTTTTCAGTTTCATTCTGCAACCCAAACCAATAGTCTGCTGCTAATAATGCCTACGCCAGGTTTTGCAGAGGGGTTCTGAAAGTTATGATAAAAGGAAATCTGCATCTACTGCCAATATTTACTATCAAGGCACCAGGAGAAGCATCTTCCAAACTCTAGCATGCTGTCTGCTGCATAAAGCTGTGAAGCACGAGGCTTTACATTCCTCCAAAATAAACTCTTTGCTCTGATCTAACATAACCCTGCACGCTCTCATACATACATAGATACATCCTATTCATTTTTTTTAAATCCTACTAAGCCCTTGCCTTCAATAACATCTTGAAGGCTTCAGTTTGCAGTTCTGCACGGTGTAAAAAGCATTTTGTTATTGATTTTAAAGGGGTTGCCTTTAATTTTCATGAAGCTGTCTGTATCCTTGCAAAAATGACACTGGTGCATGCTGCTGGTTTAGACACACACTTCTGAAATAAATCCCAAACCATTGGCTCAAATGTGTTTTGGACTGAATTTGTCCTCGACCACGTCTTACCCTGAGGTTATGGGAGAGGCAAAGATGAGCATGGGCAGAGTGTTGCTAACACTCTGGCAGTGTTAGGGTATTTGGTGAAGGGTCTGTACCACCGCTGCTTGAACATTGTGGTGCACAGACTTTTACTGCACTAGCTGCAGAATTTCTGACCGTGGATTAACTGCATGTGAATATTATCCCACCCAATACCTGCTTTGATGTAAACACCAAGTTCTACTCCGGTCTGCTGCATTTCCACAAAGTTTTAAGTCCTGCATGATCCATGTAGCACCATTTCCACATCACTCTGCTAGCAGAACACCTCTTCTTTTCTCCAATGTATTTGGTTAAGTGATAATCAGCGGTCCCAATAGAGCTCTGGTATAATTTGTTACCAACTTCCATCATTTTTTATATTTAACATTTATTCCTGTCTTCCCCTCATCTTACCTAACCTCCAGTGCTTCTCAGGCCACGCTACTGCATCCTTTATTTTTATGGTAGCAGCTTCTGAGAGAACCTCGGGCTTTGTGAACATGCAAAGGAAGATCATTTCCATCAGATTGTGCTATCATCTTCTACAATAATTCTAACAGATTAAGGGGCACATTTTGGTCTTTAAAAAAACCCCACAAACAAAACACCCCATGATTTAATATACTATTGGATTTTTTGGTTTTCTTAATTACTACTTTATCCAGTTACCTATTCATTTCAGGTTGGTTTGGGTTCAATTCATAGTATTTCAACCTTATGCTTCTATTTTATTGATACAGCAACTGTTGCCCATGTAGGAAAATCAGCTACTTAAACTTCTTCAGGTCTTCTGGCTGAATTCCACCTGGACCTGCTGATGTAGCAATTTCTCTTTGTTTTGTAAATTTAAGTACTCTCTCATACTTTCAGAATCTAAAATCTGATTTTTTTTTTGTAAATCACATTAAAATGTTTCGGCATCCACTGTGGTGAGAACTGTGCAAGTACAACGGTGTTTTTGCACTTAAGTCCTTGTTCCTCTAACCAGGAATATTTCCTCAAAAAAAAAACCAAACGAATTACTTTAAACATTTATAAGTTATTCTAGATGTGAAAACAAAAGTGGGACTACTTAAAAAAAGATACATTCATCCTGCTCTGTAAAGCAGAGTTTGCTTATGTTACACCACCGTGAAGTCAATGTTATTTGAAACAGGGAGGTAACTACTGCCTTCTGAGTCACTCACAGAGCAGAAAAGGAAATAAAACTGTCTGAAAGGGAAGAGCAAAATACAATGGCAAAAATCACAGCACTGTAACTAAAAGCCACCAAATTCATCAACTCCTCCTTTATTCTTTGAACACCTGTATCATTTTGGTTCATGTATTTGATTCCTTGTGTCAGTCCCCCCGGTAGGTCTTATTTTCTACATGTAAAATGCCAAATGGAACTTTTTTACTATTTTACTTTGGATTTTATTTAAGGAAGAATACTTACTGAAAGGAACCTTGTATCTCGCTATTTCATCCTGGTGCGTGCTCCTGCTTCTTTTTTGGTTAGGGAAAATTGGTTCTTTTTTAATAGATAATTTTAGTAGAAACACTTTTGCATGGAGCTATCTCCTCTCAGGTTCTTCTGGCATAGTATCAGAGGAATAAGGTAATTTTTGTCACCACCAATTAAAAAGTTTTACGAAACAGGACCGTTATAAAACAATTAAACCTTGCAAATGCAGTAGTCTCTAGGAGGGAAACCCTGGAGGAAATTCTGCTTATTAAAATTGCAATTTTAGTTTCCATTAAAAAGGAGAATAAGACAACAGAAGATGGGCTGCAAGACAAATTATTTCTTAATGTCAGTTGAGCTTATTTCAAATGAGATAACATATCTACACCAGGTTGAGTTCAACACATTTTTGCCTCCACAACTCATTTATCTAATTCAGTCATCTTGATTATAGCCTCATGGACCTTCATTTTCAGAGGAAGAATTTCGTAACAAACAACCTACACAACATGCTGATTACTGAACAGTTAATTCTAATTAACTTGGCTATGGCAAGAGAATTTTGATAAAGTCCTAGAAAGCAAATACAGTTTGGTTATTCTGGCCAAACTTCTGTAAAATAAAAACCCAGAGCGGAGTGTCCAGATGAGACATCAGAGTGATAGAGATCTAATTTAAATAAACAAATGAGAAAATTAAAATCACAAATAATTTATTCTTCCGTTAGAATTGATGGAGTACAGTTTTAAACAGCAATGAAGTACACAGTGGTGGAAAATTGGCACAGAACCTACAAGCATTTCATTCATAATAATGCTCCTCATGCCGTATCTGTTCAAACCTTGGTGTGTATTTTCTATTCATTTTAAGAAAATTGTTTTCCCTTTAGAAATGACAAATTGAAAATCTTGTCTCCCCTGTATAATGTCATACATATTATGAATACCAGTTGTTTTTCTTTATTATTATTTTTTTTAGCCCCAATTGATTCATCAACTAAAAAAAAAAAACCCTATTATCTTACTCCTGGGCTAATTTTAAGTTTTGTCCTGTGTAAAAGTTGCCAGGGATTCTTGAATGTGTATATTCCTGCACAACAGAATATCTGGTTAATTATAAGATTCACAGTTGCAGGACAGTCTCAAATCCAATTGTTTGTGTACTACGCTATTGATCAAGGTGCTGCCTCTATCTGACATGCAACACTACAAGCATTAATGCAGTTCAACCCAAAATTTGGCATTTACCTCCCCACCAGGTTTTGTATTTCATGTTATAAAACGTCCCTTGGTCTCATGTTAACCAATAAGAGAAATGGACACACACAAAAAACGCCGCCTTTCTAAAGATATTAATTCCCAGTTAGGAAAGTTTAGATAGGTTTTACAAAGTCTTCTAGGCTATTTTGATACATACAAATTATTTAACTAAAGGTTAAAATACACTTATACAATAAATCCTGTCCTCCATATTCTTTTTCAAGTTCTTTGCATATTCAAGCCAAGTAAAATTAACACTTGTCATTTTCTTTGTTACTGTAATTATTAAGAGGGATTACAGCTCGCTTTATGCAAAGCTGTGACAAAACACTTGAGAAATAAAACCCCAAAGTTTATCTTGTTACCCAAAAAACGTTGCAGAAAATTGTCAAACTACGTTAGAAACAATTTTTACAAAATTGCTTCACTCTGAAAAACTGGAGAGCTTAAAAAATTAATCTTTGCACCAGACTATATCATACTGCCCTTAATTATGTTCCCATTTAGATAACCAGGATTCTCGTTCTCTGCACATGAACCTAGCAGGGATGTATGATGCTCTCCATCTTTTTTCCACTGTTATCTTTATTGTACACCATTTCGAGACTTATACAATCAAGCGCTTATCGTGCCCCTACCCCTTTGCAACAGCAGATTTCTCATCCTGCCCAGCGAGTAGTGTACTGTCTTGCATATTCCCCACATGAAAAACATAATATACAAAATATTGCTGCTGTAAAAAGTGTGCATTTCCCCTTTCCCCCTACAAAAAAAATCTGTGGAAAAAATATTAAATTCCCATAACCTTCATAAACATACGAAGCTGCTCGCACCTTTCAGTCTGTAACAGTCTATTTGACACACAGTTCTCAACTCGCTGCAAATTGTTATGTCACATATTTTCTGTCCAATATTGCCATCTAGAGCAGAGATGTGAAATCAGTTTCTGAGAATCTACAGTCTTTAACAATTAACCCATAAAGACTGTACACCGTAGAACAGCCACAAGATTTTTCCAAAAGCTAGATGGAATGGGAGGTTCTCATCTCAGGAAGATGTCCACAGTGCTGAGGAGACAATATGGCTGCTAATAGATATTGCCTACTGGAATGTGAGTAACTTTTCACTGTTGGTAATTTCCATACTGACCCTAGAAAAAATTCAAAATACATAATTAGACCACAAGGCACGTTTTCCTGTATTAAAAGCAGATTATCAAAGGACCATCCAAATAAACTATGACAGTAAAAGGTAGAAACAAGTAACAATAAATGATAAACTGATTTGAGTAAGTGGTACAGTTTCATCGCCCCCAAAATCCTTTGTTTTAATGTATAAGACTGATGACCTGGATTTAAAGACAGGAACCTAATTTGATCAAAAGAGTACACTTTTACATTCAGTAAACCACTGTGAAATTTGCAGGACACCATCAAAAAGAAAAGATGGGAATTACTCCCCACCTAAGCTTTGAAAATTATTTCAAAAAGATGAAGTCACCTAAATTCAGAGTAATTTAGGAAACTAACCTGCCTAAGAGGTTACCTAAAAGTATTCATCTATCAAGCATCACAGAAGGGATTCATAGATTGTTAGGGGTTGGAAGGGACCAAGAAAGATCATCTAGTCCAACCCCCCCTGCCAGAGCAGGATAATATAATAAGTCACACAGGAACGTGTCCAGGCGGGTTTTGAACGCCTCCAGAGAAGGAGACTCCACAACCCCCCTGGGCAGCCTGTTTCAGTGTCTGTCACCCTTACTGTAAAAAAGTTTCTTATGTTTATCCTAAACCTCTTATTTTCCAATTTACTCCCATTGCCCCTTGTCCTAACACTGGATGACACTGAGAAGAGTCTGGCTCCATCCTCCCTACACTCGCCCTTTATATATTTATAGACATTAATGAGATCCCCCTCAACCTCGTCTTCTCCAGGCTAAAGAGACCCAGCTCTCTCAGCCTCTCCTCATAAGGGAGAAGCTCCACTCCCTTAATAATCTTGGTGGCCCTGCACTGGACTCTCTCCAGTAGCTGTCTTTCCTGAACTGGGGTGCTCAGAACTGGACACAGTATCCCAGGTGGGGCCTCACCAGCGCAGAGTAGAGGGGGAGGAGAACAGCTCAGCCCCCAGCCTATACTGATCCATGGGGTTGTTCTTCCCCAGATGCAGCACTTTACACTTGCTTTTATTAAATTGCATTAAGTTTCTCCCTGCCCAGCTCTCCAGCCTATCCAGGTCACGCTGGATGGCAGCACAACCTTCTGGAGTGTCAGCCACTCCTCCCAGTTTGGTATCATCAGCAAACTTGCTGAGGGTCCACTCCATCCCTTCGTCCAGATCATTGATGACTATATTGAACAGTACTGGACCCAGCACTGACCCTTGGGGGACACCACTACCCACAGGCATCCAGCTCGACTCTGCTCCACTGACCACAACTCTGAGTTCTGTCCTTCAGCCAGTTCCCAACCCACCTCACTGCACAATCACCCAATCCACCCTTCTTAAGCTTGGCTGTGAGGATACCATGGGAGACAGTATCAAAAGCCTTGCTGAAGTCAAGAAATACCACATCAACTGCTCTCCCCTCATCTATCCAACTACTTATGCCATCATAAAAGGCTATCAGATTAGTCAAGCATGATTTCCCCTTACAGAATCCATGTTGACTACTCATGATAAGCCTCCTTTCCTCCACGTTCTTTGAGATGGTGGCAAGAACAAGCTGTTCCATCACCTTTCCAGGGATGGAGGGGAGGCTGACCGGCCTATAGTTACCCAGGTCCTCCTTTTTACCCTTTTTGAATAGTGGAATGACATTGGCCTTCCTCCAGTCCTCAGGCACCACTCCTGATCTCCAGGACCTCTCAACGATTACAGAGAGAGTCCTAGCAATGACCTCAGCCATCTCCCTCATCGCTCACGGGTGTATCCCCTCGGGGCCCATGGACTTGTGGATCTCCACTTTGTTCAACTGATCTCTAACCCAAGCCTCTTCGACAGAGGTAGAAACTTCCTCCCTCCATATTTCCTCTGTGGTCTTGAAGGCCTGGGACCCCTGGTAGCTGGCCTGAGTAGTACAGACCGAGGTGCAGGTGGCATTCAGTAACTCAGCCTTCTCTCTGTCCTCGGTCACCAGGGCACCCACTTCATTCAGCAGCAGGCCCACATTTCCTCTAGACTTCCTTTTACCTCCAACATACTTGAAAAAGCTTTTCTTGTTGTCCTTGACCTCCCTTGCCAGGTTTAGTTCTAGGGAGGTCTTAGCTTTCCTTATTGCATCCCTGCATCCTCTGACAACCTCCCTGTATTCTTCCCAAGTGGCCTGCCCCTCCTTCCATGTTCTGTGTAACTTCTGCTTAAGTTTCTGTAGTAGCTCCCTGCTCATCCATGCAGGTCTCCTAACTCTCTTACTTGATTTCCTACTCTTCGGGATACATTGATCTTGAGCCTGGAGGAAACAGTGCTTGAATATTAGCCAGCTTGCTTGGGCCCCCTTACCTTCTAGGGCCCTGTCCCATGGGACTTTTCCAAGCAGTTCCCTGAGGAGGCCAAGGTTGGCCTTTCTGAAGTCCAGTCTTGGTTGTAAGGCATTATTTTAAATTCCAGTTTTATGTTGCAAGGTCAAGTTTTTTCCACAGTAAAATGACAATTGGTCAGGAGGAAGAGTTTCAGAACAGCTGCCAGATGAGAATCTAAGCAGCACAATTCCTGTGGGAATGGCTAGTATGAAAGAGAGGCCTTCTGCACTTGAGTTTCCCAGTGGAACTTAAACTGCACAAACCGGAGGAGTAGAGCCTATCTACAGAGAGGGTTATCTGCTGCTACTGCAAAGAAAACTGGAAGAAACTCAGCAAATTGAGATTAAGTTTCCTTGACCCGACACATTTGCCACAAGCAAAGCATTTTCCTGTAGCTTGTTATTTGCAGAAGGAAGCTATTAGTTCACTGCATAAGCATTTTATCTGTTAAACAATCAGTAGTAATTGCATCGCTACACTACCACTGAAAGAGTCTGTTCCTCCTCCTCGTCCTGATTTCTGTAGAAAGGAAGCCAACTGCTCTCCTTTAAAAATGTGGGAATCATGGCTATTCTTGAAAGTTCAACCTATCTTCTACTGAAGAATCAGATCAGTATATTATTTAAATACTAAAACCTCAATATGACCATAAGGTGTACTCAGTTTATCTCCATTTTATTTATGCCAATGAAAGTAACAGTTTTAATGACATTTCTGAACGATTCATATTGCAAAGATTGGGTTTTTATAGTATATACTTGCTATGGGAATAAAACTTCTGCTTCATCCTTTAATTAGAAGACAGATTTTTAACACGAGTCCTCCACTACAACTCCAGTCTCGAGTTTTGGTGGTTCTTGTTTGTTTTAAACTTCTCAGCATTGATAGGAAAGATTCTAAGGTCACATCTTTCCCACATTCAGTCTTCATTTATACTGCTCAGAGAAAATCTGTGCAAGTATAGACTCCACATCTCCCCACACAGCACTTGGGTAGAAGGACCTCAGTTCCATACCTGAGACACTTCTGCAACTGGAGAGGATTACTGGATTTGTGTTTCTGGAAAATCAATTCCACCATTTTTATTGCATTTATTGAAGCATGATCTACCATGAGATTTATGAACCTCATCTTTCATATCAGTCATTCACCAAGAGGCTATGAAACAGATCATCTTTATTTTTAAGGTCCAAAAATGTTGCCCTGAGGGCCTCACTTTACCAATTCAGAAGAGAATGACTAATCACACCTCCAGGCTAAGGATTCTGGGCAACTCACCTGGAAATAAAATCCATGAGAATTGTACATACACACTCAAGACACCACGGTCTCAAATTCCCTAGTTAAATTCCCTATCAAGAAGCTAAGATTATCAAGTGAGTGTGTTAGAATCACGACTTTCTCATGAAGTGAAAGAATACCTGGTCATATCCATAAGGCCTCTGCTGTGGTGGCTGTGGAGGCCCAGGCTGTGTGGGTCTGTATCCCCCATACTGCTGGCCTTGTCCTTGAGGATAATTGGGGTACTGAGGTCCTGGACCACTCTGTGAGGGGCCTGGAGATCATTAAAATGGAAGTAAACAAACAAAAGAAAAAAGTTGCTTAAGAATAAAACAGTAAAAGCATTGAATATTACAACTGAGGACAGCTATGAAGTATCCCTACTGTCCAATTAGGTATTTTCCTACCGAAAACATACCAGGGATCAGTAGTGGTCCTCTCATCCTGGAAAGCACCTTAATGGATGAGACCTGTGCTCCAACCACAGACACATTTTACCTTTATTTATATATTTCTCACATGTTATCAGTGCATGTAGTTCTGCACACAAGGTCAGAGAACAGGGAAGACCAAATGACAGATGATAAACGTGTGGGCTTCCCAAGATTCAGGGAGGCACACCCTCTCCTCCTGTACTCTGCTGCAGCTCCAGAACTTTTATCATACCAGCAGCAGGCAGAAGTTCAGCTGCGTTTCGCATGCGGACCCTTTAAAGAGCCTCGCAACACCGCGCTGCCAGCGAGGCAGTTCTCACCACAGCAGGCAACCACCAAGGGGCTAGCAGAGACACGAGCCACCTGCGTAAAACCTGAGATGTGACCACCAGTAAATGCTGTTGGGGGATGGAAAAAAGCACCCTCCGCTCCATACTCCTTTGGTCACCCTAACTTTCCAGGAAAAGGATAGCAAAACACCCCAACCACTCTGGCTCCAGGCATTTTGGCTACAGAAGGAAGCAGTTCTTTTGTCAGTACCAACTCTTTCTGGTACTGTCTGTGAGAACTCAAGCTCTCTACCATTGGAAGCTGCATGTTGCTACCAGCAGGCAGTGCAGTCATGCTCCAAACAAAATTAACCTCCTCCTCTCCTACCTGGGGACAGATGGTGTACTGTGTATTTCAGTGACACTCCATATGGGTCTTTTGCAGTGGATCTAAGTTAGCTTCTTCAACACCACCCTTTATAAACTGGAGGTCAGGAAGATATGCAGCTCTTCAGAAGTGCTTTCCTTTAGACAAGCCAACACTTTTTTTTTTTTAATTATTCTTTTCCATCAGAAGAAACTGATATGTCTTAGCAACAGTGTGATTCAGTGCTAGAGAGGGTTACTTTTAGCTGCAGGCACTGGACATTGAGATGACATCAGCTGGTAACTCTTTCAGTAATTCTGAATCTAATCAGACAGTCAAAAAAGAGACCTGGAGAAGCCAAGCTCTAGGTGGCTACCATCGTTCTCCTCTGGCCTCAAATCCCCCTGAACTAAGCAGTTTTAGCTTTCTACAGTGAAACAAAACCTTAAAGATTGATAATAATGACCGGGATGCTTATTTACTTTTGCAAGTTAGAAAGCAATTAAATATTAAATCAAGCAAGGATACTACATCCTAGAAAGTTCTGTATTTATCTGTCAAATGAACCTTGGGTTTATTTATTCACAGCAATTCTTTATAGTTGAATTCTTCATTTACATTGACAGATTTTATAAAATAAAAATAGAACTTCAGTATCTAATTCTGCTATTAAATTAGAAATTGGGAATTATGCTATTGGGGTTTATAAACTGAAGTAAGAAGCTCCAAAAGATTTCTTTACCTTTCCTCTAGTATTTCTTAACCTAAATTTTCAGAGTAAGTCATTTTATTTACCTATAAAATTTACAAGGGTAAGCTAGATTGACCTTCACTCTGATATTCATCCTGTTCCTATGTTGCATTTAGCAGAATATTAGTATGTGAATACTATTGATTCCTCCATAACCTCCAAAAGGAGAAACCTTGCTAAATTTCAATGGATCCTCTTAAAACTTAACCCTGTCTCAACATAATTGGATTTGCTGTGAATCTGGCATTTATCTATACAGCAAACAGGTCACCCATGCCCTTCCTCACATACCCACAATGCTGAAAGTTGTATCACTTAAACCTGCAACGAAGCTAAAAGTGCAAATATATGGAATTAGATTTCAGAGATTCCTTCTGAGAGAAATGTGTGCAGCTTTACAATATGTAAGCAAGTAAAACTTAAAAGAGCAGTATTGTAGTGTGCTCCTCTGACCTCAAGTTACCAGAATTAATGCACAAAAATTACATACTACTTTTAAGTTTCCTTTTTGGAAGATTTTCCTTGAATCCAAGGACATGATGTCACTTGTGGCAGAGGATTTCTCCATCCTGCCATAAATCAGAAGGTTTGCACTACTAGTACAAATCTGTAAGACAAACTCTTGAAAGCTGCATTGCCAATACTTATTTTTGTTCCCTTACTGATCAGTACAAGAATTTTAGAAGAATGATTCATGTATGTTGGATGAATTTGGAAACTTTGTAAAGAAACTGTATTCTAGATAGCAAATCCAGGGATGAAAGGCTATAAATGGCCCTCTACCACCTTTCTGCCTTCCTGACTCTGAGATGACCTACAGAGGACACAAAAGAGCAACATCTTTCTGTGTCTAAACTACAGAAACCTGCTGTGTTTTCTAACCACTCTCATGTCTCTATGCTACAACGTTGTGCTAGACTGCCAACACTGGATCTACTCCCAAAGATGCTGCTTTTTACACTTTGGTTTTACCCACTGAAGTCATGGGTGTGCAACATTTTTTGTGCATGCTTGGCCTTTAAAGACAGTAAAATAGAGATGGAGTAACACATGAAGATCTCTCCTGGTCTTTTCTGTGATTCTGTCTGTGTCTTCAGCTTCTTACCATAACCCTGCTGTTGTCCTGGATAGCCTTGTTGGCCTGGATATTGCTGCTGCTGTGGAGGGTAACCCTGCTGTTGGGGTGGTCCTTGATATGCATCTTGCTGCTGACCATATTGCGAGTTTCCTGTAAGATGATTGCAAGAAAGCAAACACTTATAAAGCTACCTACTTTCTGGATTGGTTTTTTTATCTTCCCTTCTAAGATGCACAACCAACAACACAAGAACAAAATGAAAATGCAATATCGATTTCAAAAACTGAACAAAACAAAGAAAACTCAAACCAAACAGAAGGAATTCGGCCAAACAAACTGCAATTAAAGCCAATTTTGCAGAGGTGAACTGCAGCATTTTCAGCATCTCTGCCAAACGAGCGTTACATTTACTGGAACATCACAGTCATAAGATCATGACTATGCTAAATAAAATATAAAAAAAAAAGAAGACAAAATTAAGGACAGCTACAAGAGCACAGACTAGCTACACAAGATCAGCAAGCTGCTTCCTAACAGCACTATAATTATACAAAATATATACACACACAAAAAGATATACAACTGAACCAACAAACTGATGTTTAAATAAAAATTTCCACTGAGGTAGGAAAAAAAATCTCAAGAGTGTTTTAGTCATTTTACTGTTGTTAGAAATGGCAAATTGTGGTTATATATTTTAGGTGTTGGCAAGAAATTATTCTGAACGCTTCAAGTTCCCTACGATTTTCAAGACAGCCAGCAACTAGTATTCTACAAGAGCTTTGCATGGGTATAAGTCGTGTTGTGCGAGACTTTTCGTTCCCGTTGCAGGTTGGGGGAGGAAAGGGAATGTATGTGGTGTGTGTGTGAAGGTATATAGATACCTCCTTCGTAGTAATGTTGGGAGGAATCCTCATAAGGCCTATCGTAGCCTTGTTCAGGATACGACGGTTGCTGATAACCGTAATCATTATGACCTACATCAATTCGACAAGAGACAGGAAGAAACGTTAATGGCCTCTGAGTGAAAACCCTAAAAATACTTCATTTCTCAGAAAAATGAAAAAAAATTTCAACTGGATATACATGAAAAAGAATTTTCAATTGTATTAGGCAAAGACTTATTAATATGATTTCCTTTCATATTGAATTAACATGTGACAGGAAAAAAAAAAGGCTTAATGCAGTAGTTTTAGCAACATCACAGCAAGGGATGGTCTTAACCTTCTGATAATCCTTGTTGGAAGGGGAGGGGAAGAAGTACTTTATCTTTTACTCAAAAAAAAAGGAAAGCATTTAGGCTTTTCACATGTAAATAACCTGAATTAAATTAGAATGAACAAAGAAAGCAATTATCATACTTTGTCTAGCACCTGTTCTGCTGATCTCCAATTCAAAAGCATATGCTAAAAGCAGTGTGAAATATAACAAATAAAGCTCAATGAAGTTATGAACCACGGTCTACATTAAGTTTTGGGTTTAAGTGACAGAAAAACAACATTCTCAAGGTTTTCCCTGCAAACAGAATTCCTACAAGTCTTAAGAAAACTCTTCTTCTTACATTCCAGGCCTGAGTAGGATCATTAAACAAACCTTCCTTTTCAGAGACTATAGGTACCTCTGATTAAGAAACCAATATATGCAGTAAACACCCTACCTGTTGTTGGTTTTAGAACAAATATATTTTGCCTTAGAGATGACCAAAATTTATCTTATTGCTAACTTGGTCAAGAACACAAGCTTTGCTTAAATCTGAAAGTAAATTATAAAAATTATATAAGGTTGGAATAAAATTTTGGAATAAGAACAAGGAAAGGAGGACACAGTCTAAAACTAAGTGGTCGCTGTAATTAGTCCTGCAACTGTACCATATGTCATTGGCTGAATCTAATATAAATATATAACCATTAAGTCTTATGTTTTTATGTTCTCTATCAGAGTAATAATTAGGTAATAATAAAGTATGAACCTTAAGAAGGAAGAGGTCTTAGAGAAGTAATCACTGCTGCCACAGAGTTGTTGATGGTTAACATCAAACTGCCCTTACTACAGTAAATTGCCTGTAACCATTTCAAGTTCATGTGTGTAACACAGAAGTTACCAAATGAAAGCTTAATAATTACAAGCTAATGCACCACGTAAAATAACTCTGCACGTGTATCTGCAAAAATAACACATGTAAGCTTATACAGATGTGGCTTGATGCATCTTGGAATAAGTTCAATAGAAATTAAAAAAATCAAACAACTAACTTGTATCCTTGTATTTGCAATGAGTAGCTGCTTTGGCAATTACACAGCTTTGCTCTATATACATTTTTAAGATGTTAAGATCTACCACGTTCCTCAGACTTCATTAAGATGCCATTAAGTTGCACACACGGTTATCAGATTAATCATGAGTCAGCATCTTTGTTCTCCCAGTCTCTGCTCAGCCTAAAAACAGGTTAATTGCAACTTTTCTAACTTATAACACAATCCAATAGCCTTCAGCACTCCAAATTCCAAGAGGTAGGAGGACAGATTTACGAAATTCAAAGTTCAGATCTCGCCTTGAAAGCACTGGGGGGACTTCTACAGAGGAATCACAATTACGATCTCCTCAGGGCAGGGACCATTTTGTTCCTTCATAAAATTTAAACTAAAAGGCCCATACCATAGCAGCAATAACACATTTGTGTGACTTACAGGAAAACTAAAGACTAAGATAAAAAACCAGAATATTTACAGAAAACCCATATCTTTTTATCAAGTTTTTTCATTTCAGTAAAATCTTTAATCAAAGGATATTGCCCCCTCTCTTATTAATAAAGTTATGGCTGTTTTAATTCATCTTAATTACACTAGATATGTTAAGGAACCTTCCATACTTTTAGATAAACCAATTGCAGAACTTCATTTTGAAATATTAAAGCTGTTGTTAAGCATTTCAAATGGGAGTATTACAAATTACATGCTTTGAGTAAGTCGTAAAATTAACTAGTTGCAGTAACTTAACCTGTAGTAACAAATGTGAATTTGGAAGGTTTTGTAAATGTGAGGTGTGACATCCAATTACTTGCCTCATTCCCAAATTTGGGGCGTAGGTCTACATTAGTATTGGGCAGGTATAGAAAATGGGAAAGTTAACATTTATGAGAGATTACCATCAGGGTAATATTGCTGGTTCATGCCTTCTGGAGGACCTTGTCCACCATGACTGTATTGGTCCCCATAATAGTCTTCCTGGCCTGAGTACTGCTGTGGTGGGCCTGAAAAACCACAACCAGTCAATACGTAAATAACTTGTTTTCTCTGTTATAAAGCCTGCTAATTTCTGATTTTAGTATGAGAAATACTTCTCAAATGTACTCCCCACCCATAACGTTGCATTTCACACAACATATGTAATCCAGTTTACTAAGATATAGATACATTAATTATTTTTTAATCTAAATGCACATACACACTGCACTAGAATGAGCACATATATATATATATCAAACTCCATTTTAGGAACATGTGTATAGCAGACTAAGGTGTTAAAAATAAAGTTATTCCTTTTCTAAAAGGACTGGGGGAAAAAAAGAACTAGAAAAAAAAAAGCCAGATTGTAGAACATTGTTCTTTTTTGTAACTAAGCAAACTCAGAATCAAGCAGGTACTCTGTTCCTTTTCTGTACCTATCATTTAAACATCGAAACAGAATCCTGCATCAGCATATCTGAGATGCGTATTTTTTAGATACTTCATGTCAGAATTCAAAACAAAAGAAATACTTGTCTTCATGTTTCATGGTGACAGCAGTAATCTGCTGCAAGAACCACCCTTAAAAGCCTAACAAAAAGAGTCTGCAAAACAAAGTCTGTGACACCCTATGATGGACTGAAATTTGGTGTAAGCAAGGAAGTGATTTAAACTAGTTTTAAAGATGATTATTTGAATCCAATGTAAAACCACCAAAGTGAAGTCCTACCTTGCTGGGGCGGCCTGTATGGAGGAATCTGTCTCTGACCCATCATATGATTCCCTTGGTTGACTTGGCCCATCATTCCCATAGGTGGCTGCTGGCCCTGGTAGTGCTGGCCACCCGCCTGTGGCATGTTGTACTGCTGGGAGGGAGGCTGCTGGTGCATCATTGGACCTGTACAAAGAAAAGTAGCAAATGTCTGCTGTAAGATATGATCTCTGATTAAATCTTTCAAAAACCTTTAAAAATGGACCAAAAAAGGCCCTTGTGTTTCTAGTGTTCCCCAAAGGATTCATTGTTTCAAGACCTACATAAGTGCAGGCGATTAATTCAGTAACCACAGCACCAAACAGAACAGAGTCTAAGGCAGGCTGCTTTCTAGATGCCTTTTCTTCAAACTACATAGACATTAGTTTACTCATGCACAAAGATAACAAATGCTTTTTCCAAAGTTTGTTTTAAATGCATCTGCAACGAAAGCATAGATGAAAACCTGATGGTGAAACTTTGAAAAGTCACAGAAAAAATATTTAACATTGTGAACTCCTCGGGGCATAGTTTTAATACACATGTAGTTGTTGCTGTAGTCCATCAACAAGCCACTTAGCTGTTAAAATAATTCATTTTATTTAGCCTTTAAAGACAAACCACAGATATCAGTGAGTAAGGGCATCACCCAACAGGGAGTAGGCAGAAATGCCCAGAGGAATGTATGTTCTGCCCACCACTGAACAGTTCCAGGTAGCCTGTAACAAAAGTCATCTTCCATACCAAGCTGCACCAAGTTTCTATGAACCACAGGAAAAGACCAGGAGAGATCAAGTACTGTCCATGTTTTACCAACTGAAAGAATCTGATTAATGCTGAACTTGGGAGAAATGAACTTCAGTAATGAAAACAGACCATTAAAGAGCACGCTACTGACACCGTACAGCAAGGAAAACGATGATTACACCATTTCATTACATGAAATTGCAGGTTAGGTTAGTATAACTTTTAATAAAGAACAGCTTCTCAACTTCCCCTGTAGTACCACTTCAGAAAGAGAGTTATTCCAGTATTAAAATCACGAAGAGCAAAGAGTTGTGACAAGGAGCTAAACTATTCAATGTATTTTTATTACACATTAGTTGAAACCACTTAATACATACTGCACAGCTTCTAATGGTGAAACTCTCAGCTTCCCCCCCACCCTTTTTAAATTTATTTTTTTAAAGTACAAAGACAACAAGTAACTAGTCTCACTAAAAAAAAGCAAAACCCAAAACAAACTATCACAGCCACTCCTCAGCCCAATCCCAGAAGGACAAAGAAGGTACCATCCAGTTTTCTAGATTTTGCCATTGCATTTAATAATTTTCAGTAACTAGCTGCTGGAGCACAAGCAGGAATTCTTACATGACACCACAGTACTGGAAAATCACCTAGATACAGTCAATACTGACAACAAAATTATAGAAGGAAAGGAATATGTAGTCACTTAGATCCTGTCTATATGGGGTTACAAGAGAAAGTAAAGGCAAATTAATTAATGGTATGAATTCAAAGTGTGTTAAATCCCATTAAACCCCTGTGTGGAATCTCTCAGTCAGAACTAAAGCAGCCTTAGTTCTGTTAAGCTTCATTTTCCTCTGAAGATAAATATTGGCCACTCTTAAAATGATCCAGTTATGCTTCCATCCTTCAGCATGGCAGTTTCTGTGTCCTGATCTTAAGGTTTAAAAATGGTTTAAACTGACATACTGTAAAAGTTTTTCACTTAGCAAAAATAGATTTCCTTTTTTTGATCTTCTGAATGAGTAGGTAATTGAGATCATTCCATTTCACTGCTCCTCTGTTTGGAGGTACTGAGAAACATTAGGCAGCCTTGAAAAAAAAATAAAAACTTGTTGCCATAATATTCCTAGATCTCAAGAAAGCTTGTTAATTAACAATATTAATATTAGTCACAATACAATGTGATAAAATGTGTTGAGTCCCCATGGTGCAATGTAGAGGTTTTCTGTTTGCTTTTTAAATTAGAACTTCATTAACGCTTTGTAGAGCCACAGTGAGAATTCACTGCCTGGTATCAGGCTGTGTATTGTGTTAATAACAGAGTGCCTGGCTTCCTTCCAGTTTGGTTCACATCTCGCTCTTATTAAGATGATACCTAAAGGAAGAATCACAGTCTTTTATCATCTCACCCAACAGAACCATTTTATGCAGGAGTTTTGAGGGGTGAGGGAAGTCTGAATTTGGGTTTTCTTTTGAAAAATCACATATATGATAAAGCTACAACTATTTATCATATAATAATTAGTATGACATAAAACTAACATAGAAAACTATCAAAACTGAAGTCAAAACCATTAGATCATGATCTCAGACTTTAATACTTGTAGCACATATTTTTACAGCCTACTTAAAATACAGCTCTTGAATCTCCCATCAGTTCACAACAAACTACACCCTGTGGAAGTTACGATCTTTTCCAGACTCGAGACAAGACTTCACATAACAGAAGTTCACAAAACTGTTTGCTGCAAGAGAATGCTCCCTGCTTTCAAAACCTCTCCTTAGAAACTCCCTCGGTTGATTTCTATTTGTTCCAGAACCTCCAATTTGTACAGAGTGCAAAATGAGTCCCAGAAAATATTGTGTAGGACTACCCCTGTAAACATGCAAAGGCATAAGCCCTATAAATGTTTCTGTACATTGAGAAGGCAGACTTCATCTCTCAGTATACTGGAGGAATTTTTGGGATACAAGTCTGAAGAAAGATGCTATGAAGTAACACTCTAGGTCCTGTGAAGAGTGCAGGCAATTTTGGAAGTCACTAAACAGGTGTTGGAAAAAAGCACAGTGTAGACCTAAATCAGTCTTATGAAGTGAATCTATAAAGCAGGCCAGACAGTAAGTGAAAAATGAACTGCTCATTGATTGTTCAAGTTAATTCAAGAGAGTCTACATTATCAAGAATAGACAACATTTTCCTCAACTGCTTATTTCAAAGTTGTCTTCACCTACTAAATGAAAAAAATTGTTCCTGCTCCAGCCCATGTCTCTGAAGGACTCATGTACAGGGAAGAAAAGAGCATATGGATTTAAGTGCAGTGACTCAGTGGCAGTCTCCTGACAAGAAATGACTTAAGGAAACAGAGAAGTTAATCTTCAGACCTGTTAAGATGAATAGAGAGGAACAGAAACACAAACTGAAAGTCCCAGATAAACCTAATATATCTGAGACTAGAAGTACACTGAGGATGAAAGAGCTGCAGGAAAAATTAGCAGTTTAAGAAGGACTCCTTATCTTCATCTCTTCTGATGAAACTCAGACAATGGTGGTAAGTGCTGAGAGGACAAGAGTAACTGCTTCCATGGCTGAAACTTCTGAAGAAGCAGAGAAGTGAGCAACCACGCTCATAAATGAAGTGGTGACTCCAGTTCAAGCATAAAAAAAGCAACACTAAAAGCATTGTGTCTTCAGTCTTCAAAAACACGTTGATTTTGTTGCTATCAAGAGGTTCATTCTTTAGACATTTCACAAACTGGATTTCCACATGCAGGTTGTCAGCAAAGCACACCATGCCAGGCTTACCATGGTAACCTTGGTAAACCTCAACCTTGTGTCCAGTGTTAGGTAAATAACTAAATATATACCTAGCAATGCAGCAGCCCTCATCAAAGCTTTCTTTGTTGTTTTTCTTCATGTTTACAGAAAAAAAAAAGCTTGTTTTTAAACATAAATGATGGTGATAACTCTTGTGACAGCTAGCTTAGGAACCCTGCTATAGGGTAAGTTTCACCTCCCACTTTCTCAAGATTCTTGATAAAAGCTACAATTCAGGTGTACTTGGTCAAATGAACAAAAATCTTAAAGGTGTTTTAACACAAGGGCCAGTTCAAACACTATCTCTGAGGATAGAAAAGACTGAGGATACAAAAGTTTTTGCTACAATTTCAGTTGAAAATTAAAGGTAGTAGAAACCTCTCCACACTCGCTTATTCCACGAAGTTCTCATCTCAAGTGCAATCATAATTTCAGGTATCATTTAGGAAAAAAATACATAAAAGGAAGTCATACAAAAACATGTCTTAGTTACCAACATCATCTTTCATTTTTTACACTAGCAAAGAAAGAAGAAAGAACAACCACTGTGACACCTGTTTATATCTTTTGGTTTTTTCAAGCTACAACTGTGGTGAGAACTTCAGAAGAATTACAGATAGATTTCTTACAAATCCAGCTACAACATGATGGAACTTCAGAATGCAAAGGCAATTTTGTTTTTCTTTAATAGGTTAGATGTCAAAAAAATGAGACTGCTCTGCTTTGTCCATGACAACAGCTACCGCAAGCAATTGAGGTATGGAAATGTAACAGCTTCTGCTTACATGGGAATGAACAGATGGTGACATTCACAAAGGTCCTCAACCTCTGAAATTATTGTATCCTAATCTGTCATACCTTGAATATCTCTGTATTTCAGATAACACTGGATGTTCCCATCTTCACATTCCTCTACGGGGACAACAAAAGAACAGGAATTCTGTACCTGCTTCATCTCTCCTGTCTCCATGTTCTCCTTATACTTGCTTTTAATTGAAAGAGCTCTGAAACTTTAATGGAATTTTTGTAAATTTATATAAATAAAACTGTCAAATCTCAGCAAAATTCAACACTCTTGCCTTCTGCAAATGACTGAGTCAACAGAACACCCTTATGTAGAGTTCACCTGTTAAAGTGAACTAGTTCCCCTCCCTCACTCCAAGCAACATAGAACGCTCATTAACTACAGACTGGGGAGTTTGGCAACCTTCCTTCAAACACTTCTGGTGAGTGAACAGAATTCTAGCAAAGGGACCAGAGAAACACAGTCTGAGATGGCCAAGCTATAATTTCTTGCTCCTTACTTTTGTAGTATTAGAATTGTACTGTGAAATATCTGTTCTACATAAATAAAAGGATTTGCCATGTATGTTTTGGGTTCCAGAAAATGCTGCTTCCACCTCCACTCTGAAAAGTCAAACACCGCCAAGACTTGAAATATTTCATTTATCAGGAGAAGCTTCCCATACAGAAGAAATGCCCCCAGAAGAAAGGAGTTTCTTCCACATTCACTCAGCTCCTGCTGCTTGCTACCTTTTCCAGTGTTCCTTGTGGATGTCCCAGGATGCTACAGTAGCTTTTTAATCAGGAGTAATCTACAGAATCTTCCCCTTCAAACATTCTGCTTTGTAAATCCAAAATGACTAAAATTCTGCTTTTAACTGGGCTAACTATATAAAAACAGTATCATGAAAATTTTGCTTCTCATTTAAGATATTCCTCTAGCTAGCATTTTATAAACTAGTGTAAATTAATAATGAGTAAAAGTAAATCCAACAATGGGCTCTGTTACTATGCATTTTATTTCTTAATTAGCACTTCATTTTTTTTCCTACTAGCACCATCTGCCTCAAAACGTGTATATGCAGCAAGATGTTTTGCTAGAAAGTGAACACAAAAAGTTATGCTAAAACCACTTAAAAGTTAGATCAAACCTTTCTACATGTTGTGGTGTCTTTATTACATGATAGCATGGGATTTTTTTTTCCCCTCTAAGTAGGAACTGAATACCTCATTGAATACATAGCAGATATTGTTCACTGAAAAGCTATCTCTATTTTGTTTCCTAATTGTTTGTGTCATGCCTAGTCAAACACTGAAGACAGAATTATTAATTTACTCATGGGTTTTCTTATGGCACTCATAACTAAAATGTCCAGATCTTCATAATGAATGTACCTTCACAACACTCCTGTGAAATCAGATGGTACTGTAATCTCACCATCAGATTCATTCCTCTGCAGATGGGGAACACATGCAGGGAAAGATTAAGGTCAAAAACCATCTAGTCATTTTTAACAGCCAACCTGAGATGCTAAGACCATATCTTGCGGGATATTTAGCATTCTATTTAGCATTCTATTCAGCTAGTGCTGTTCATAACTGACAGAAACTGCAGGATTTCTCATTCTTAACATGGATCACCCCTTTCTCAGACAAAGAAACAAAGCGTGCTTAGGGGTTCACGAATGTCTCACTGAGGTTCAGAAAGTTTGGTGAATTTCTGTTTCTGAATGGAACACAGGCTACCTGTTAGGAAATCTTCAAGTCACTATTTATTTGCTTTTTGTTAAGCTACATTTCAATGCACTTCCTAAGCAGCTCATTCTTGTTTCTTCTTCTTCTGCAGTGTCCATGCTTGGCTCTGCTCAGCCAGACTGGATCTTGGCTACCTACTGAAATCTCTCAAGGTCTCACAGATTCCTCTGCCATTCTCTCCCCTGCTGTCTTGGAGTCACGAGAGTGTGAAGATACAAAAATATTTCCTCTAATTTGTCACCAATCTCAATACAAACACGACAACTAAGAGCAGAAAACAGAGGAAATGTATTAAGTAGACCTGACTGGGAGTATTCTTAGGTCAAAAGCTTTAGTTGCCAATACATAACAAATGTGCACGTCTTCAGACTTAAAGGCTTCTGCCCCACAGATATTTAAAACTGGACTAATTTGAGATGTTTTCACTGAAACAGCAAATAGCACCTTGTTGGCATCACAGACAAGTTTCAACCTCTTGCTCTAAAGCAAGGGGCACCTGCACTCCTACATTTACATATAAAGTGCTCTATTAATGCTTTTGTGAGACAAATATTTTAAAGGAAGTGATTTTTTACTCCACTGTCAGAAATGGATCTCCACTTGGGGGGGGAAAAAAAATAAACATAAATCAGTCTTGAAGCAGGCACTTGGAATGGAAAAAGTCTCAGCCTGAAGGGTAAAAATTGGGCAAAATTAGTTACCCAGAGTGGAAGTTTACTGTGGCTCTAAGTGCAGGCAGTGGTACCAGCTCTTGTTCTAACCAGAGAATTTGCTCTTGCTCTTCAACTTACAACTTGGTTAGACAGCATTCGATTCTTTATTCCCCAAAGCCACTTCAGTACTATTATTTGTTCAGAATAGAAACCTTTTAAGTAACTTTCTGCCTCATTTCTAATGAGCAATTTTCCAGTTTGACAGAATACTGAAAATACAGCAGGGGAATATTATGAGGAAGAGTAAAGAACACTACTTTGAGATGAGGAACCACTAGTACTGAACTGTAAGCCAGTCATACAAAGTAAGTTGTTTTCCACAGAGCGACTTAGCAGATGGCTCCCTCACATATACTGCTACATATTTATCACTAACTCTGCCATTATGAAATTTCAACTGCACAGGACTTTTCTAAAGCACCTTACAACGTTTATAAATTTGCTCCATTGGGTGTTGCCCAAAATTCACCGATAGCTTGCCAGTGCAAGAGACAGTGGAAAGTATTCCCACTTGTTTCCTTTGCTGCACGCTTACCTTTTGTTTTCTCTGCTGTTAAATTTGAAGAATGACATTAACTATGTGGATAATGAAGGACATGGACTTTTCCCTTACCAGTAGTGAAAGTGGGGAGTTGAAACAGCTGTTTCATCTTGACTCATTTTTGGTCTCTCATTAACTTAGTGTTTCTGAAACCTTGTGATGTAATAATCTAATAATCAAACTGAGCAGTATGACCTGGTCTGGTCATACACCTCAGGAACAAATGGCATCTACATAACCAAGAGGAGCTTTGATCTCCAAAGAGAGTATACTGCAGTAAGAACCACCTATGCTACTGGAGGAGGTTTTCTACAGGGATAAGGGAGGAAATCTCAGAAAAAAAGAAAAAAAACCAAACATGTTTTCCTACAGCATCAGGAAAGAGACAAAACCCTCAAGTCAAGTCACTTCCTGCAGCTAATATATCTTTAAGAGTTCACATATATTGGGAAAAACTACTTGCTGTGAATGTGGCTGAAGCATTTTTGAAAAACAAGAAGTTCTGCAGCATGTCTTCTATCAGGTGGTACATCCAAATCCAATGTAGTAACAGAATTAACAGGTAAGCCAAAAATACTGCTTGCTGATTTGTAAAGCACAGTTGTAAGAATATGCAGTATAAATACAATTTAATAATTTGGTCTGTTGTGACTAATACAATATTTTAATTCTGCAATGTCTTTGCACTTCAACAACGATGTCAACAGGATACATCATCTGTTTATGCTCTGCAAATATCCTAGATACAAAACTGCTTTTCATTTTTACTATAGACACAAGGACATCTCCTGGAAACAGCAAGAAGCAGTGGCTTTGGTCCTGGAACTGAATATTACTTCTTTAGGATTAACAGACATTCCACTCTAAAACAGCACACAGCAGAGAACAAAGATTAATTAGGTACAAAAATCTGAGGGCTACCTGACTTTAATTTTTCAATCTACCCAAGAGACTTAAGAGTGGAGATGTACTTTATCAACCCGAGCAATAATAACACTTAGAAGTGCAAAGTCTACAAAAGATAAACAGCCATTCAAACTTGTAACTGATGAAAGCAGATCCATTACAAGATTCTCAGGCATTACCTAGAAGTAGTTCAATGTCTGCAAATAAATAAAAAAATCACTGACACATGGGAGAAAGGAGATGTAGAGTTCTCCAAACGAGGATACAAATGCATTTAGAGAAAGAACCCTACAAGACAAAACTTAAAAAAAAAAAATCTGAGATGTTTCCTTTTCACAGAAGCTAATAAGCAGCTCACTTACCTTGGTTTGGTTGCATGTTCATGTTTGGTCTGGGACCATAGTTGCCCATTGGCTGTCCCTGGCTCATGGTCATCTGATTCTGCACTGGCATACTCTGCGAGGATGGCACCGAGTGATTGTAGCCGCCCATTGACCCGTGGCTGCTTGAAGGCATGTTCATGGAACTGTTCGTCATATTGAGCTGGTTAGGTCCAGGTCCTTGCATAGGCATGTGGTTGGGTCCTTCAGCAAGAGAAACGGGGGAGAAGGTTCTACATTAAGCATCATAAAACAGGAAAAACAAAACTCAATATGATTACATGAAAAAACTATAAATATTTTGCTCGTGATTTCCCAATGTAAATAAAAAGTCAGCAACACTCAGTTTCAGCTCTACTATGCAAAGAATCTTCATTTATTGAGAGGCTGCAGCTACTAAAACAAAGGTGTAAATTATCATATGGCTCATCTTCTACCTGTATCATATGCAAGGATTATGCATATGACAAGCACTGCATGAAGAGTTTATGAAGTTATGTACAGGCAGAGCATGTGACAGAGCAGGTCAACTGTAAACAAAGGAAGAGTCAATACATACGGAGCTCAACAAGAAATACAGAAAACTCAGAAGAGGAACCTAAAAGAAACTGCGCCAGTTGTCAGAAGATAGTGATTCGGTTACATATCTCCCCCTGAAAGGCAAAAAACACCCAAAAAACCACCCCCAAACCATGACAGAAACCCCTGTATCTGCCTTCAGATATAAACAGCTCTTGAGTCTTGTCTTGTTTAAAGAAGTAACTGCACTAATCTAGAACAGAACAAAGGCAAAAATAAGGACACGGAGCATTGTACACAAGGTCACAGAGGCAATTCCAACTGACCTGTAAACAAAAAGATGCAGAAGAAAAAGATAATGATCAAGGAACAGAGCTACTAACAGAACAATGTGAAGAAAGAGAAAGTAAGTTTATATTTATCCTCTTGTCTTTTTCAAGACACCTTACTGAAAGAAACACATAAGCTTACTTGATCAAAGGAAGTGGAAAAGCTGAAAAAGGTATCACATGTGCAATTCAGTGTACAGGTAAAACAAGGGGAGCTGGGATTGCTGAAATGTACAAAGGCAGAAAAGATAACTCCATGAATGGAATTATGTCTGTGACAGGGAACTCTAGATGCCTACACTGTCCCCCCTCTCCAATTCAACACTGACTAACTCTAATAGAGAGAACACACAGACAGTTTAATTCTGAAAAATTGAGATCATCTCTAACCATGAGATCAATGTGTTAAAGTAAAGCTAAGGTGGAGACAAGCTCCAGACTGTAGTGCCAAAAAACTACTGCAGGACTGCCAGAAGACTACTTCTTTCCTAAGGAAAAGAAGGAATATACAGTGTTAGTGCCAGAAAGTCGGGGTCTAGGAGTGGTTTTGTTCCTTTTTCAAGGAACAAAGTGTCAACAATAGGTTTCAGAGAGCTAGCCAAGCACACAGTGCAGTAAGTTTTTAAAAACTGCTAAGGTTAAGAAGCAAAATGGGCAAGGCAAAAGTCAGCACAAAAGGTGGGGGTCAAAATAAAAAGCCAACCTCTCTAAAAGGCTGCTTTACGCTTTGTCTCAGGTAGCACCAAAACAGGAAAAAGCACTCCTAAAAAAAAGCTAACACATGAAATGTCAGGCACATACATGTTTTGGGGCCAAAATGAGGCAGTTTGTTAGTAAGAAGCTAGGAAAGACACCAAGGACAGAGGAAGAGCTAAGAGTGCAGTATCAAAAAAAACTTTGCAAATGAAAAATAGTAAGAATGTGCCTTACAAATTTTTTTTTTTTTTAATAGTTTGACAGAATACTTCACAGGGTTCTCCTGCACATAAGGAGCTAACAGTTGATTTGTTGTTGTCTTGGGGTGGTTTTTTATATGAATAAATGAAATAGGAAGAATGGAATAGGAATGATATATGAATGAATGAGACATGAAGTGCATATCTGCCATTAAAGCAACTGCTTTAAATGCTGTACTAATTAGATTCTGTCTTACAATAAAGTTAGTTAACTAAGTATCTATCTTGACTATGAACAGAGATCATTTTTCCTCTTAAAACACTCATGGACATTATGTTCTCTCTGAGAAGCTGTATGCCAGCCTAAGTACATGTGAGAATACATTTGCAGGAAGGAAAGATGACTGAGAGAACTTGTTGGTCATACACAAGCACCTGCTATTCAGGAAGATCACCTATCAGTGCCAGGACAAAGTCAGGTGAGAACCCTACAGCCAGTCTTACCTTTCAACCTTCAAAATATAACAAGTTCAAGAAATGGGGAAGATAACTCGCCACCCACACAATCCAGTTCATCATCTCCTCCCAAATCCAGACCATCCTGACCTTGCACCACACAACCTCTCAGTGAATGCAATTCCTCAGACAATAACTTTTTCAGGTGAAAGCCATAATCTGTCACAGGTACAGATAACACTCAGTTCCACCACAGGCTGAAAAAGCTTTGTCCTGACTGTCTTCCCTGGTAAGAGGATACAGGAGGATGCAATTAAGAGCCTCAGCAGCACTTCAGGTCCTTCATTAAGCAGAACATAAGCATGGAAAAAAAAAATCATCATCCTTCAGTTAAAGGGACAGTCTATGGCAGAACTTCAAATCAGCTCATGCCTTGACCATCACTAGGCAGTTCTTTTAATCCTCCTGTCAACCCTTCCACCCATCCTCAGGACTGTGGAAGCCCCTACTCGGATAAGCCCTTCCAGAAATCCTTAGCCGGTATTTTTAAAAGTCTGCATTTTCTTTCTTTCAGGCTGGTCAACTTGGGGTTGTCAACCCTGCATTCTCTTGGTTTGCATGGTAATGCCATCACTTCTTTTGGAGATACCATCTTTTCAGCTATTTAAGGGTTTGTATCTGGCTTCTATTACAAAGTGTCTGTGTAACTTCAGAGTAAATTCCCTATAACCAGAAAGGAAATGCATGCACTGCAGAAATGATTACAACTGCACGTCTATGAAACACAGCAAAGCTCACATACAGGCAACACCAATAAACACTTAAAAAAAATATCATTAAGCTATCCACTTAATGACATGATTTTGCTTCCTCTTTTCCAACACCTAACTATGAATGATTTTAGCATGCCTTTCCAGCATTAGAGATGCCCTCATCCTAAGCTGTTTATCTTCACATCCTCAGAGACAACCTTCAACAGAGAAGGGAAGGAACAGACATTCAAAAAAGGGCATACGTTGGAAGAAAGGCTAAATTAAAGCTTAGCTGGAAACTGTATTTAAGTATTTGTCTAGGTGAATACCAAAACAAACCTATTTACCTTTCACATATTTTCATAAGAGCTCTTTTCTTATTCTATCTAATTACAAAATATGTATGTTTAAGGAGTGACTTTTCTCCCCCGTGGCTCCACAGTGAAGTCATTATGCTCACATTGTGACTTAGTAATCCTTCTCCTTGGAAAGATCATTATAATAACAATAATATGATTACACCAGAGGGTCAAAGAGACTGATTTGTGAGAGGCAATGCTATTCTCCATGGAAGCTGATGGATCTTAGATGGATAGAGGACTCCACAACCAGAATATCTCTGCCCTACTTAAGAAGCAGCATATATTGCTCTTTCTACTTCCCAATTCAGACCATGACCAACATGTATGATAAAACTAACTTCTCTAGATCTTTCATTGCACTTCTCACACACAGCCTCTGGAGGCTATTCAGCTATTCTCAGAAAAGTCATCACAGATCCATTTTATCGAGATTTCCAAAGAAATTAGAGACTGGAGCAATCACTGTATTTTTTACTTCGTATTAAGTTTGGTATAGTTATTTACTGTGTTTGCTGTCACGGAGCGTATCCTTGTGACCACTGAGAGATGAATTTTCAAAGATCCTTTGACAGCAGTTTCCGTTCTTGGAAGAATCAATACCTTGAAGAGCTTTTGTACAAGTTCCTCCATACAAAAAAAATGAAGGGGTCCTGAATGAAAGCAATCCTGGGAATGGAATTTTAAGTCAAAAGCCAATTCCCATTAAATAAGCAGTATGACTTTATGAGGGGAAATTTTGGAAAAGAGCTGCTATAGAAAGGAGGAAGTTTTTCCAGGGTCTACTCCATTCTGATCTGACTGCTAAAGGGAATAGCAGCCCCAAAGCCAGTACTGGTAGGTACAGTGTGGGATTTTATCATCCTGTTTCACTGCTTTGTTTCTGACTTGCCAAGCACTCTGCTTTTTATTACAAAACAGGATGGCATAAAAGTTGACTTCAATTTTACACCTAGAACAATAATCTGGGGGCCACTTCTTTACAAATCCCTTACGATTCAACACATCTTCAGTCATAAAGAACGCAGAGTATTAGTGGAAGCTGGATGACTTTTTGTCTAAAAGCAATCTTCCCCCCTCTTTTTTTTTTTTTTAGCATTTGCCTGCATTTGAAACACCCTCTAAGATATAGGTATTTTATTATTACCTCATTATTTAGCTACAATGATTTTACATTATCTTTTCATGGAAGGATTTGTGTACACTCAGCCACAGGCCAATACCTTTCCCCAATAAGCCTTCTAAAGCCAGCTGTACTGCACAGTTTCAAACAGACTAAATTTAGCCAGTTCTGTTCATCAGAGGAATGCTGTGTGTCAGCTACATCAAAGCCCAAGGGCAGCCTGATAAACACTGAATACAGGTCACGTAGCTCTGTAGCTAACAAACTCTAAGAGAGCTTGTACTCGGGGGCATTCAAAGCAGTTTTGTCATCAACAATCTAGTATCCCTTGAGCCCCCATGTCGTTTCAGTTGCCAGGCAACGCTGGTGTTAATGTCTTAGAGGAGAAAAACTTACCAGGCATCTGGCCGTTCATCTGGTTCTGCATGTGTGGTGCAGGAGGGCCCCCACCTACCATACCATCTGAAGACATGTTGTGCGAGCGCGGAGGTGGGGGAGGGCCGCTCTGATTCATCCCTCCCGGACCCATAGGCATATTCTGTGTGGGTGGCTGAAAGGAGACAGTTTAGTCAAACACAAGAAGCAGTTAGTCTGACAAATATATTATATGTACATATGGTACAGCAGTTGCCTATATTGTTCAGTGGGCTATGAAAGAAAGCACTGAAAATGCCTTTCTTGCTCTTTCGGATACGTTTAACTCCTCGCAATATTAATCTCGGCAAACCGTTTAATATTCCGATCAATTTTACATGAAGTATTACATGCAGACAACACCACAGCACCTTCAAGCACCACTTTAAAATGAAAAAAAAAAAACCCAAAACACAAATCAATGCCTCATTAAAAAATTATACCTGAACAGTTTAAGACTGCTGGAGTCGCTCCCTCCCACACACACAAAAGCTTTCCTTCAAAGCAACATTTGGCAACCAGAAAAATAACTCTTCCGTTATAATTCTCTCACATCAACAATTTGTTGCCGTTAACAGACCTTGCACCAGGACAAAACAGGTACAACAAGAGATGAAAGCCTCCGAATGCTCATAGAGTAGGGAAAATTTGCACCTGGGTGTGGTAAAATGTTTGCGATCTCTTCCCCCTCTCCCCCGAAGCACTGAGGGCCTAGTTCATAATTTCATGCCAAACACCCCCCACAGACTGGAAGCACATTAGTGCTGGCCTCCAAAGGTCCAGAGACAGCTGCCTAGAAAGGATGGTTTTGGCAAATTTCCTAATGAAATTGTGAGGAAAATAACTGAATAACCTTGAGAGTTCAAAGAGGGAGAGCAAGAAAAACAATAAATACAAGGGGGAATTCACTCTTCGGTTCTACTCACAGCAGTGTTAAGGAGACGCAGAACCTGCAAGCAGTCAGCTTCAGTTTCCTATTAAAAACACCTCCGAGACAGGACGAGCCAAAGGCTTTCAGGGGAATAAAAATCATTTGTGAGAGCAAATGCCTGGGTCTCTGGCTTTTGAAGACCCTCTCTAAAAGGCTGTAACTATCCACGCAAAGCCCTTCCTGTGAGACAACCATGTCCACAGTTTCCGTCATTTCTCTTTGTAGAAAGAGCCAAGGAGGTGAACCCTAAGTTCCTGTCTAGCCCAGCTCCCCTTATACCTACAGGTACTCATCAGGAGGTTCATAAAAGACAAGCTGTAATACATCAGGACAGAGCAATGCTTTTCAAACGAGTGTAAGGTAGGACCCCTTTTTGGCCTCGGAGACAGTTACATCAGACTAACACAGACATACACATACTCACTTGCCTGGGGGAACAGGGAAGTAGTACTAATTTATTTTCTCAACATTTCTTCAAGTAACTCAAGCAGGTATTATTTTCCCTGCAACATTTTTAACTATTCCTCAAGAAATGAGCAAAGGGGGTTTTTTTAGCAGGAGGAAGGAAGGAGATGAAGGAAAATGCAAGCAAGTAGATGACTTCTAGTAAATTCCTTTCATTCCTCCACAATGAAGAGAACAACTTCTCATAAGCAAGTTTCTTCCTTATTGGATAGCAGAAGGTAGAAAAGGTATGAGTGAAGAGCAGCTCTGCTCTCGGAACAGTGTGAGTGAAATGCTGCTCCATTTTTCTTGATCTTCCTCCACTAGTGAGCAACCAAAGACAGCTTCAGTTAAAGTCTTCCTTCCCTTCACCTTCACTAGCCATCCTACTTTTGCATCTAATAAATTATCTAAAATTGATATATGGAGAAACAAAGAAAAGAGAAAACAGAAAGATTATTTTTATTTGGAAAGTACGTTTTGGAACACAGCAAAACCAACACGCTTGGCACCTTCACATGAGGAACTAAGAGCTCCAAGCACAACAGCTCCGTGTCAGGAAACAGCAAACCCAAAACCCATCCAAGTTTAAGTATTTTCAGAATTAAAATGAACCTCCTGGATTCCAGCTATAAATTATCAGTAAATCTAATGTTCACACAACATGGTGATAATGAACAATACTATAAATTAGCTCGTACGTAGGTTCCAGTTCCCCTGCAGCTGCTATTGCATGAACAGTACACACAAGAAGATGGACAAAAACATCTGCAAAGGTTGAGACAAAACTATATACACCAACTCTGAAATCTGTAAGTTTGCAAAACAACTGTTGTTTAACATTAACACAAACACTGCAGTGATCAAGAGATAGCCTTGAGAGAGCAAACACTCAAGGATAGGAAAAAAAATATTAAGGATTTTAAAAATCCCATTAGATACAAGTAACTGCAAGAGACTTCATCAGCCACAGGGAACTGAGGGAGTAATTAAAAACCCAAAAAGGTTCAACCAGAAAATAATTTAGCAAGAGGAGCTTCTGGACATGGAATCGGCCCAAAGACCTGTGTGGATCCCTTTCAAATTCCTGTAAATAATGCAAGAAAAAGGTCCAATCTTTCATTAAGATAAACCACCTCCTAAGAGGACTACAAGGCAGGCAAATGCTTTGCCTCCTTTTATGAAAAAAGTAGTAGGACAAATTCTAGGAATCATAAATCTGTAAGCCTTGTTCCCCAAGCTACAAATAAATTGATTAAAATAATGACAGTATTATAAAACTCTAAGGATGATAAAGATGACTTAGTAAAGTGTCAATATAGGAAAGTCATTTCATTCTAATCAAGTAGAAGTTTTCAAATATAAATGAAACCATTTATCTGTGTATCCAGCAAAAACTTCTTACTTCAAGTTTTTATTCCACAAAGTCTTTTTGGAGAAACAGGTGGTCTAGGGGTACACACTTTCACTGATAGAAACTTCTCAATGGGAAGAATTAACCCACAGTCCTACATGAAGCTCAAAGAATAAAGGAACATCCAGAAGCTCTCTGAAAATGTTAGTAAATGTCAACATCTGAAGATGCTGCAACATTAATTACTGAAAACTGCAAGAAGGAATAAGCAGAATAGTGTCAGGTGAAATTCAATAACGATAAAGATACAGATAAAATGAATTTTGAACCACTCTTTCTGAAGAAAGAAGAAACTCTTATTGTAACTATTCCAGGAGAAAAAAAACCAAATGAAAAAACCCAAACACAACCCAAATCCATAAAAACTTCATAATACTTGTGTTCACTTTCTGATTATCTGCAGTACTGGATATATACCAAAAGTGAGGTACGATATGCTAAAAAAAAAAATGCCATGGTATTTGTGATCATGATACATGTTTGAGGAAAGTATTCACAAAAAGATTCTGCAAAAGCAGGATTCCAAAGACATGCAAGCAGTGATTAAAGCCTTTGAATGTTACCACCTGAAACAAATCAAAAAGGACAGCTTTTTATATTTTTTAATCAAAAGGAAATGAACATAATAGGATATGACAAAAATACAATTTAATGTATGATACACACAAAAAGTAGATCATCCAATCTATGCTCTAACAACCAAGAAAACCTCAGGGGAACAGTCAATAAATTGAGGAAGAACATTAAACATAGAAGACACCACATATATCACATACACCCTAGGAATTCATCAACACAGGACACAGAGTAAAGTTCAAATGAGATTCAGAGGTGATTACACATACATACATGCAATCAAAACAGTTACATAGGATATTTTCAAAGTGTGTTACAAGCCTTCATGTCAGAGTCATAAACCAATCACTACCTGATAGTAATTAAAGAGAAATGTCTCCTGCAGGTATCATTATTCCCTACTGAAATTCCTCCAGTCTTTTTCTACTGGCCACAGACAGAAGAAAACAAGAAAAAGTTGTTTGAAAATGGCAACTTTTCTATTTCTAGCAGAGCTGATCCAGGCTTTTACAAGTTTTCACTGACTTCCTCAAACACACAGATTACAATTTACAGTACCTATGAGGATTTCAAATTTATCAGAGCATGGGAAAAAAAAAGGAGCTATTTTGTCCAACTCTGGAAATCTGAACCAGAAAAAGATGGGAACTGACCTGCACTTGTAAACAAAAAAAAAAGAGACAAGGAAAAAACCCATTAGATTTAAAAGACAACTTTCAGTAAACAAAATCCTACTAACCCCAAAGGTTATTTGAAAGCATGCACTTAAAACAAGAGTCAAATTGTATTTTTTTTTTTAGAAGATTTTCTTTTAAATAATTAGATCAAATACAAGGCAGCAAACAATAAAAGCTGCCACAGTGGAATTGTACACCTGGAACTTTGATTTATCTTCTCTGCTCTCTCAAACTTTTTCTTACCATCAATAGCAAGGCGAAAGATTTGTTTATGGAGCATTTTTTGTTATCAAAACTGATGTGAAATACCAATAAAATGTCCAAGACAGGAAATACTGTTAAGCACACCGAAACGGTATCGCTAATCAATGAAAGCAGCAACAGATATTTCAAGCACACAATCAAAAATACAATTTTGTTGAAATTCTCTCAGAATGACAATTAAAAGCTACATGGAACACAAACATAAAAGCCTTCTGATCTTCCTAAGAGAAGCTCTAACTCGGGATTTAATCAATCACCTTTGCTTTCACTTCTCAAATCCCATGTTCTACAAAGCAAAACCTCCCACCCCAGGGGGCACCCTGCCCTGCTAAGATGTGTTGCTGGTACCACAGCACCTTTCCCAGTCTCAGAGAACAGTGCTCTGGTGATAGGTGGTGATGGCACCCGCAGAGCGCTTCCTGAGGCGTCAGTCTGCGAAATAAGATCATAAAGGAATACATTTTTAAGATCTGAAAGACGTGAGCTTTATTTAATTGGGTAACAACTCTTCTACAAGGTGCAGTGTATTCTAGTACTGAGAGTACCTTAAAGGAAAAAAAACCCTATATCAATTCTCAGCAAGTGTAATATTTGAGGGTAGGGAGGATTTCCGTGTGAAAAGCATTTACAGTCATATCCAAGTAGTGAAGTTAATTACTAATTAATTTGTGCTTTCACTGCTGGAGTACCAGTTGTGACACCAGCAGTAAGGGATTCTAAATTCAGAATGACAACCAGTTTCTAAATCTCAATTTACATTAGTTTCTGCAAAAAAAGCAGAGAAGCTCTGACTTAATATTTGAAGAAAATGCTAAAACAGTGCATATACTTAAACACTGTTTAAAGAGGAAACTGGCATCTTCAGTTGTTTTTGCCTGCACATATCACTGTATTAAAATATTGCACTGTATAAATATTCTTCAGCATCCATTTCACAACTGGAAAAAATCTAACCCTAGAATATTTGATGGCCACACAGCAATACCTCTTCTGATACTGAAAAAATAATCACATAAAATTCTTAATAGAACTAGAAATTAATTAGATCAAAAGTTAAGTAAACTGATACAAATTCAGATGGTTTTATTTTAAGCAATTAGAAAGCAGTTAAGTGTGGTTATTAATTTGGGGAGCTATAGAAACTTGACAACTTCAGAGGTACTCTATAATTCCCCTATAACATGCAGTTCATAACTGTCCTCAAAAGCAGGAGCTTTCCGTTCCACACCTGCTTGCCACCTGCCTCTTTGGCTTTTAAGATCATTTAATGTCTGGTCCAATAGTTACAGGTTTTGCTTTCATTTAGTAACATAAAATTCCACCTCTATTCCAGCTAGAAAGCCTTATGTAATTGTGATTAAAGCAGGAAGAATCCTGCAGAACCCCCAGAGCATTTCACTGGAAGAAGAGCAAACCCATAGAGGCTACAGGACTTGGCATCTAGGTTACCAGTCTGCCTCGTACAGCTCCCAGCAAATTGCCTACTGTTAAAATGGGTATTTGTTGCACAGGGAGGTAAATCACAACGTCAAGTACGAAAGAATTCCACTTCAGAGCACACTCCTAACTCAAATTGGCTGCTATTTTTACTGATTTCTCAATCAGCCCCAGGATTTAGTAGGCAACAGCAGTAGTTTTTTGTGTATAGTGCACTAGCTCCCCGTGTGGACACACCTGATCAGCAACACATGCAAGCAGCTTACACAAGTTAGAGAAATCCTCTCATTTCAAGTGGAGCACACTAGTGGTCTATGAATTCACTCATAACATGATAACAACTTACACTCCCATATTCTAATATATTTTAGCCCCAGGGTTAGTCTGAACTAATCCAGATTGAAAATATCCCCTTTTCCACTTCATTAATCTGGGCTGATTCTCCAGATTAGTTCATCATACAACACCTTTAAAAGATCACACAGCAGAACTGTAGCCGATGAGAGTACAGCCCTGGTTATGTCAGCATAACCACTACTATCAAAAGGAAAACTTGCCCAACAGTCAGACTTGTTTCCAACATTTAAAAGCCCTGCTGGAGCAAAACAACCTGGAAAAACTTTTGTCAGGCCGTGGCACACATGGATAAACTGAGGAGACACAATCTGAAAACTCTTTTTTAAATACAGCATATGCAATTCTCTTTAGCAAAAGCAGGATTACACCGTTAGCCCCCAAAGATGAACATCAACCCAAGGACTAGCATTGTAACAGAGACTCAACAAATGGCTAGAGGAGAATTAACACACAAAACTTAAATCATAGCAGATTTGGTTGTTTTCCCTTTAAGTCTTCTAAAAAGTTTGTAATACTGACAATTTTATAACGTTTCCTTCCCATAAGGAGTAGTTTTTCAGTTTCCTGATATAAGCAATGGATGTGTTCTTTCACACCCACCCGGAGCACTGCGTCCAGCCCCGGGGCCCCCAGCATAAGGACACAGACCTGCTCATGCAGGTCCAGAGGACAGCAAGAAAGATGACCAGAAGGCTGGAGCAACTCCCTTGTGAGGAGGCTGAGAGAGCAGGGGCTATTCAGCCTGGAAGAGAAAGCTCCAGGGAAACTTAATAGCAGTCTTCCAGTAGTTAAAGGGGGCCTACAGGGGAGGGACTTTTAATCAGCAGGTGTAGTGGTTTCAAACTGACAGAGAGTAGATTTAGATTTGATACAAGGAAGAAATTCTTTACTGTGAGGCTGGTGATGCACTGGAACTGGTTGTCCAGAGAAGTGGATGCCCCATCCCTACAAATGTTAAAAACCAGGTTGGATGGGGCTTTGTGCAACATGCTCTAGTGAAAGGTGTCCCTGCCCATGGCAAGCAGACTGGAACTAGATGATCTTTAAGACCCCCTTCCAACCCAAATAACTGTATGATTCTGTGTCACACACACACGAAAGAAATAAATCAATCTGAGTAGCTATTTTTAAAACTACTTCTCTTTTGGTTAACATCCCATAACTACGTTTTTACATACAATGACCTGATAGGCAGTGTTCACTCAGAGCTCAGAAGTCAAAGAGCATGCAAAGCCTCAAAGAAAGAAAATGGCTAGAGATGATCATGTGCTGGCCTTGAGCAAAGACAATGAAGTGATACAGACCCATTAGACCTGTCTGTCAGCACTGACACAGCTAGATCAGAACACATCACTTTCATGACTGGTTATTGTAGTCATACCTAAGGACCAGGATCCTGCCAGCCATAAAGAATTAAAGCCCATCTCTAACAGACCCCTAACAGTGCATAACTTCAGGAGAAGTCTTATTTACCATTCTCTTCAAAGTGCTGAGTCTCTGAGATCACTCAGTGGTAACACTGATTTCTTAGAATAACGTGGTACTACAACATGAACCAAGATGTCCCACGTTTCCTGTTGCTTCATGACAAAGCCTGCCTGGGGGCTGGAGACTGTTACCAAAGGAGGCTCGCTCTCTGCGTTTCTTGCTCATGGAACACAGGAAATATTTTTTGTTATGCAAAATCAACGTAACAAATGAAAGGTAGAGGGCAAAGAGTTGGAGCAAGGAATAATTTAAAAAATTATGTTCTTTAGGGAGGATGGAAGCACAAATTGATTAGCTTCTATCAATTACAGGTTTGCAAAAGCTTAATAGTTTCTAATAACAGTAGAGGAATGTGAAGTGCAATTTCCTTTACACTTTCCAACAACTGTGGTTCTACTTGACTCTTGTTTGGAAAGCAGCAGCAGAAAAATCCCTTGCAGTCTACTTGCATAATATAGTAGGTATGAATGCAACACCTTTTCTCCCTTTCTCAAAAAATAATGTGTCTCTTTTAAAAAGTCTTTAGAAATTATTATGATTTTTTAAAATGGCCTAACAAACATTTAATGAGAGCAATTACTCTTCACAATCCTAGCTCCACTCCTGACTAATAGCTCACTTGCCTCTTGACAGGAAACACACAACCTTTCTTTTACTCTATTAATTCAGTTTACAAATAGTTGAACTTGAATTTGGCATGGACTTGTGTTCTGAAATGCTAATACAGAGTAATAATTTTGAGTGTCTGCTTTAAAACTAATTTAATCAACATACTAACATTCAATATACACAGAATTAAGTCAGAGGTTTAAAGACAGATGCCAGTTGTGATCAGCAGGAAAGCAGATACCACAAACAGACCTTCTGCTACACTACCATAGCTATCAGACTTCCCCAGGCATTTGGAACATAACTGCACAAGAATTTTATTAAATTTAGGATTCCTCTCATCTCCAGTAACAAGTTTTATTTGCAAAATTTATTGTAAACTATTAAAACTGAGACATATATCTTTTCTTTTCTGAATGCCACCTTGCTTTTTCAAGAAAAGCAGTATCAGTATAAAATTTTCCACTGGTTGAGTAAAACCAGTCTTACATGAGAGACTCCTATTTAGCCACCTAAACTCTAAAATTGAAAAAAAAACCCAAAACCAACGAAAAACCAAAACAAAACAACACAAACCAAACAAAAAAAAAATCCCACTCCATCTTCCAATACAGAAGTTGAAGAAATGCTTCTTTAGTCCAGTGCTAGTGATAATCTTTATTAGTTCTGCTTCTTGAAGCGGCTTCTTTGGAAGTAACTAGCATTTCAGCACTTCTTGATGTTGGGTGTTTATAAAAAGCAATCATCATTTTATATAAAAGTGTTTTGTAACCAAAATGACACGGGCTCCACCCTAATCTGCGTGACAAGTTTGGGAAGAGCAGATTAAGGGATTCCATGAGTCCTCCAAAAAGCATTAGTTTCAACAGAAGTATCTCAAGCAAGAAGAAACTCACTTTTTTTTATTAATATTAATAACTTTTCTAGTATTCTGAAATTAAAAACAATTTAATGTAATATGCACATCCAAGAAAATTCACTGAGTTGTAGAGAGAAGTCACTTCAAATCAGGAGTTTAGCTACTGGAAGAAACTGGCCCTTTCAATATAAAAGAAAACTGGCCCATTACAGAAGTGAGTAATAATCGCAAGCATTTATTTTCATCACCTTCTTGAAATACACACTGAAATCAAGCGCTCTGCATGCTGGCAGGAGACAAGTTGCATCATGTAAGAAAAATTCTGGAAAAAAAAAATTTATCACTTTCTCTTGTTTAAAAAACAAATAAATGTTCCAAATCAAATAAATGCTGCAGAACTCAGTACTTGCCTGCTACAGAACTAATGCCAAAATGAAAAGGCCAGAATGTAGGACAAAAATTCCCCTCTACTTTTCCCATAACATGATGGTCATGGGTTGTTTTCTTATAAATATTTAGCAAAATGAAGATACATCGGGGAGGGAAAATGTTCAACTGGAAAAGTTTTGGGGTTTTATTCAATAGGTTGCAATTATTTTAATGCCACCAAAAGACTCCCTCTCAAGAAAACAATAAACAAAGAAAAGTCAAGGAGGAGAAGATGCCTGTTCAGCAGTTGGAAATTTAGTGTCTTTAGAAACACATGCACACAGTTCTTCACTACTGTTTTTCAGAGGTTCTCTTGGAGGTCTCAGTAACAAGCTTTATTTTTTGCTCTCTACGCTTCAAGGAGACTATTACTTTGCTGTTGCCTCCCTCAAAAGTAGCACCAGTGGAAATCAGAAAAAAGCAATAGTGTTCTGTTCTTCACCAAACCAGCCCTTTTGGGGAAGCTAGCTCACCCATATGGTGGTGGTAAATAGACTTTTGACTGCTGTCCAAGAGAGAACGCCTGCTGTAACTAGAAGAGAGAGACCAGGAGCAGAACAATCTCCATGCAACCCAGGAAGAGATGGTCCATGACCTGCTGCTTCACTTAGATGTACACAAGCCTAAGATGGAATCCACCCACAAGTTCTGAGAGAGCTGGTGGAGGTGCTCAGCAAGCCACTTTCCATCATTTTTCAGCAGTTGTGGCTGACTGGGGAGGTCCCAGCACATTGGAAGTTAGACAGTGTGACATACATCTACATGAAGGGCTGGAAGGAGGATCTGGGAACTACAGGCCTGTCAGTTTAACTTCAGTGTTAGGTTAACGGTTGGAAAAGATCATCAAGTTCTTTTCCAAGCTAGGAAATTCTCTGATTCTTTAACTCAGAATGAAGCAGCAAAAAGTTATATCGACTTCACACGTGTACTTAGCCACCACTCTTGTATAGCTGGGAAGACACTCCAGAACAGCCCTGCCCTTAATAATGCTGCAGTTCACATAGCTGAGAAAATACTGGTTGACTCAAGGAGATTAACCCCACACTTTAGTCACAGAATCACAATGTCTTTGGTTGGAAGTGACCTTCAAGATCATCTAGTAAAACCTTCAACCCCCTCTGTAGAGCTGTTTCTCTGCACAACACAATTGGTCCACTACACTTTTGTTTAATACCAGATTTATCTTGTTCTCTACCAGCAAAATCACACTTTCAGCAAGTATGTTGTCATTTGATTAGAATAGTTCATTCTGAAAGATGTGGACAGATGCACAGAAGCTGACTAAAAGCATTTTACCCTCAATAAGGAGCACTAAGGCTAAGGAATATAGTGAAAGGATACAATGAAATTACTGGGTTTGAGTCATTTTAGCTTCTATCAGAAACTTAGCTCTCTTGTGTAGTGTGAATGCTCTTAGCAGCAGTATACTCTTTTCAACATCACTTTATCACATAACTATTACTTTTCATCAAATGTTTTAAGCTGTGACATTTCTGAAGAGTGTATTTACCAGATCAAAGCAAAAACAAGATTAAAATTTAAACAAAGAAAAAAAGAAAGCATAGTTTACTAGGGTAACAATCTTCCAGATACAATCCAACTTCAGAAGCTATGCAGACTCAAGCCCTCCTGAGTTATGTGAGAAACTACTGCAATGGTAGTATCATTTTTACTATGAAAAATAGTCAATGTTCACACAAACAGTATCTTGCTCCAGATTTAACTGCTACCACCCACAACCCTTGAATTTAGTAAGACAGCAGCTGACACAGAAGCACAGCTAACAAACATAATACTTCCAAATAAACTTGAGCCTCATCAGTTCTTAAATGGAAAGCAAATAAAGGAGAAATCTGAAGTAGTTTACCTTGCATTAAAAAAAAAAACCCAAGCAGCTCATATGCTTCCGAATTCTTCTGGATAGAATTTCTTGGGAAGACAGAAAGAATTTAAAGAGTATTTTTCTAAAATCCCCAAAAGCTGTTTTATCTGATTATGTTACCACATTTCAGGCAAATCTTTATCTACACTTAGATAAGACAAACAACCAAATTTCATTTTGTATTTTAGTTCAAAAGACAAACCAAGCAGCTACTGTTATATTCGCCCCTCAGCTGTCAGAAGGTGACTTCTCCTCCTCTTGCTCCCCCCGCCCCCCTAATGAAAAAGACACTACACTGTTTTCTCACTACTGTGGAACATTCCTTACATTCAAGATCAGAAACACACTTCAGAGCTTATCTGCAAAAGTCTTTCCCAGCCCTATCTTCATTTTCTTTTAAGAGGAGAATGTCATCACATTCAACTTTAAGAACAGGGTTGTTCACCAAGGACTAGGATAAGGTCAAATTCATTTCCAGTTGTCATCAGAATCAGGATATGAATTAAGCCTCCAAAAACATATTAGTTGAGTAATACACACAGCTCTCTTCAAGGTTTCTTTCCCTCCCCCTCAGCTACAAGCATGGATTTATAAAAAGAGAAGCCTCTACAGGCACAACAGGTTGGACATAATGAAGCACTGTTTCTATAGTCCTCTAGGTACCAACTTGAAAGGATGCTTTGCTAGTAACAATGATTGGAGAACACTTCTCTGGAGACCAAAGAAAAAGTAATTCAATTTCAGTTGGTGAAAACTAGTATCTAGGAATGGCTGTTTTATGGACATTCTTTTAGCTTCATATTACAGAAATGAATCAAGACTATATTAATTCAAGAAAAGCCTTATTACCAAAAAACAAAGAACTTCCTTGTGTTACTCACAATGAACTCCCCAAGCTCTCCAATTAACACAAAAAACCACAAAAAACAAACAGCAAGCTATTTTAATGTTTGTTGTATCTTTCCTTGCTATTCTATAAACCATGGAAAGGGGGAAAAACTGGCACTATGTTCTAAAATAAAGAGTTCAGGAATACAGATTTAGAAGACCCCCGATTAAAAAAAACCAAGATAGCAAGTATTATCCACGAAAAAAATCCTCACTCTTAAGCGATGCAGTATATATTTCTTGCATACTATCACTATTTACCTTAAAAAAAGGTCTTTTCTGATCAGAACAGAGACAAAGAATTTCTGTATTCTAGTTGAGTCGCTTAAAAGCAGACATATTTACCTAACCTCATGCCACTGAGACAAATGAATGGATGATATTCCAACGAGGAAAACAAACAGACAAGCAACAACAAAAAACACCACACAAGAAAGCCAAAAAAACCTACCAATAAATGCCATGGCCCACCTTGCCCTAACATAAGAGGGAAAACAGAGTACTGCTGTAGGAACTAAGAGCCACACCACTGGAGTTCGTGATTGAAAAAAACAACAACAACAACAAAAAATCCCCACCACAAACCAACCCAAAACTAAAACAACCTAATATTATCTATGAGGCAGGACAGGTAATCTGCACTGCGCTTTGAATTCAGAGTAACAGTCTTCAGTTAAGTTAGATTTTCAGCAAGACCTAAGCAGTGAGATTACTCCAAATACAGCATGAATAGATACTGCATCATGTATTCACTGTACAGTAAATCAGAGGCTGTTTGGTCATTACATCAAATGCTTCTGTTTGTTTTGGGTTTTTTTTCTTCCAGGAACCCAAATGAAATCTATTCGCTACTTTTACACTATTTTGTACTTACTGCTGGTAGTAGAGACTGCATGTTCTGGTTGGAGTCAGCTATTGTGGCTAGGTAAACCAAGTTTGTATGCAGCATTTGCTGGTACCTATCAAAATAAACAAAAGCAAAACAGATCTCAATTCACAAACACAACAACATCAAAATTTAATTCTACACGTGTAAAGAAAGATCCCTGTGTAAAACAAGAGTCAAAAGACTTACAAGAGTACTGTTAGTAGGAATTCTCAAGCTTTTTACAGTGTGTCTCTGATGTAATTTCCACCACAACCACTAGTGAAAAAAGAGCTCCTTCTGTTATGTCCCCAAACACAAAATGTTAGATTTGTGTGAATTGTGACCACGAACAGTGCAAACATTTCATAAAGACCCAGAGTTTTGGAAGTCTGCTATGGAATGATTTTTCTGCTGCAGAACCACGTTGCAGTCTCAACATCTAACCTAGTCACAAAAATAACCTTGTAAGCAGGAACAGATTACAAATATGTAAGTACTGGCTTGCAAACACCTTAATACAATAACAGTTCTACAATAAAGCCATTCTCCTAGAGCAAAAATACCTACTATGTCCCTGCTCCTACTCCCAGACTACCAATTCTCTTAATAAGGGACCTGAGCCATGCTGTGATGCCTTCTGTCCCATGACTCTCTATTTGCCCGATTACAAGGGTGCCATGATCTTCCCATGCCAGAGAAGAGTAATGGGAAAAAAAACATTCCTTATTAATTCACTCCTTCCACAGTTCTCTCCGATCACTTTCCAGAGACCCCACTAGACAGCAAGTCCACAGGGGATATTCTGGCACACCAAACTTTTAAGACAAGCATGTTTATTCCTGGGCAAGCTGTAAGCAGGTAGCTTTCACACACAGGAATTAAAAAAAGGTCCACTCCTTCATGATTTTGAAAGGTCTGAGAAGAAAACTACCTCTCCCAAAGTGTAATTATGATATAGAGGAAAAAGATCTTGGGTTATATAGTTCTCATTTTTATGAGCATCATCATCATGACCTTGACTTGCAGTAGGCAAGTTGTAACATTTCAGTGACAACAGTGATAATCACACAGCAAGTGAAAAAAACCAACCCCAACTTTTGACCGTACTATCTGTAGCAATACTTTTCTGTTCTTCACAGCACAGTTCTACAAGGTGAGCTAAACAAATCAAACATGGTGATCTAGATGGAAATTCACCCAGTCCACAGTAGTTTTGGATTAATGTCTTACTGAGAGCATTCAGACGTCTTCCCTTTGTTCTGATAGTCCATTATACACTGAATAAGATGGTTATTTTCATCCAACATCTGAAACGATAAAGAAGTTCAGAGTAAATCTCATGTTCTTTGTGGAAAGAAACTGAAGAATTTTGCTCCTCTTCTCAGAGCTTTTAAAAACAACAACAATGTGGTAGTCCAGAAAGTTCTACTTTAGCTAATTATTTGCAGAACACTGTTTTACTCCCATTTTTCCTTAAGCTTTCAGTTTAAGAGTTTCACATCACTACTACAGCTACATTGGTGAAGCTGCCTATTCAAATACCTATCCTTGGTTCTGCACCAGGTTTTCAAAGTTCTGCATTTCTTCGTTTGATCTCTACCAAGAAATTTACTTTGAAAATTAGGCCCCAAATTTCCCTTCTTCTAAAGCCTGCAACTCTTCACAAATTGAATAATAAAAGGCACTGAAATTGTTATTGATAGACACTGAGCTTACCAGACAGGTTTGTTTCAAGGAAGTGCACTGGAAAGCTAGGCCATATTTACATGAAGAATCTGTAATTAAACTGCACTTTAGAAACGTTCTGTGTAAAGGGCACAGTAGATCTATTATACTCCAGAGGCATCCAGGAATATGAACATATATGAATTAATTTTTCAACTGAAATGAAAATGCTGTCCTAAAAAAAAAGGGAAATTGCAAATATTAAAGCTTTTTACAAAGTCTCATGAATTCAAGGCGTTCCAATCTCTACAACCAGGAAAATAAAGTCTAGTTTCCTAGAGTTGCACATCCCCACACTGATGTCTTTTTAACCACTCTCCTGCACTCTGATCAGACAGGAGTCTGAAGAACCACAGCTAATCTGAGCTACCAGCCAAGTTACCCAAGTCAACTGAACTAAATGGATGTATTTATTTGTGGATTATTGGTTTATTCCTTTGCTTCCTCTCAGTGGAAAGTTAGTTTAGATCCCTTTACTCTACCCAGCTGCTGAATTTCACAAAACTAACGGGATCTTAACCACCTGCAAGACTTTCCTTACTCCAGACATGGTTGAGACTGGCCAAAAGGCTCATGCTTGTACAAGGAAAAATACAGAGTGTCTTTGCATCACCTTTTTTTCCCCCAAGGAAGCCAACCTAAACAAACTGTAGAGAGATAAAAAAGAAAGAAAGAAGTACTGACACTTTTTCCTGACTATTCCGTTTCTACTATGAAAAGGGTGTGGAGTCAGAAACCCCACACAGGACTCATATCCCTGTAAGAATGAGCCAACCAGTCAAGTCCTCCTAAATTCAAACCAGTAACTCACCAGAGCTGACTAGAAAGATCAGTGAGCAATTATTTTGCCTGCAACTGCTGGATCTGGAAACGTTGTTGTCAAGCACTAAAAACAGACAGAACTGCAGCATTTTGAGTTCCTGTCTGAACCTCAGAAACTAGACAGAACTGTAGATGCACCCTCTGAAGAGCGCCACAAGCACATTTCACATGTACTAACATGAAGTTTTATACAAAACAGTGGCCATTTTCACCAGGAAAACAAACAAGGAAAAAGGAGCTAATACCTCTGATACTGAAGTCTAGCAGAGCACATGCAAAGAAAGCCTTGAATCAAGGCTCTCTGCAGCAGATACCTCAAGCTTAGCAGGCTGGTAGAGCTTGAGACTGCCAGTTAGGTGGTGGCATTCTTCACTGTCACCACATAAGCTGGACCTCTGGGCAGGGGAGAAATGCAAAGGCCAAGAGGAAAGCAAGCAAGAGGGAAGGCTACAGGCACTGTTATACAATTCTGACTGAGTAGCTCCTGATAGTAAATTTAAAGTTCTTTGCAAGAGTTACAAACACCTGCCCATCAAAAGAGAATTTAGTTTCCAGATGGACAAAGATGCTTCCAGGGCTTCTGACAGTTTATGTACATTACAAAGATTCTTCAACTTCACCCATGATAGTGTTCTGCCAGCACACCACCATCCAATTAATGGCTTGACTACAGCGCAAGAAAAACTTAATTGTGTGCATTCTCCACAGGCACTCCAGTGACCTCAAGCCTCTGCTGAGTACCTTTAGGGGGCTTTCCACCCAGTGGGCAAGTATTTTTTTCACGTAAACTTCTCGAGCACTGACTTCTGCTACAGTACCTCGGAGGTAGCTCTATTTACCCAAAAGTCTCCTACACAAGGAGCTTGTATTCATCTGTTTGATTCATGGCTATCTACACCGATAACAGTGCAATCGTCTGTTAAGTTCCTAAGTATCGTCAAGTTACCAGTGAGCTTCAACAGGCTCCTTTGCTTCTGCCGATACAAAACATCGTGAATTATTACAAGTCCTATACACGATTTTCTTGATTGCTTTAGCGAGTTAACTTGCTCCCTCCCGCAAAAGCTTAAATGGAGTCGTCCAGAGTCGCTATCATGGGCTCCGACCATAACGTTCTTCTTGAACACTTGAGGTTTATGGAGGGAGCTTTACTGCCAGGCCAACCACCAAGTTCGGGAGCTGCAGCCGCTGCTTATCCCCTGGCGACAGAGCCCAACGTCAGGCAGGGTTTAAGAACAACCCGAACTGAAGTACGACTAACAGCTTCCCCGTCACAGGAAGGAGTTACTCGACTCCTCCGTTTCCCCGCTAAGTCCTTACGGGTTAGCTCAGGCTCGCGGCCTCAGGAGCGGTGGGGGCAGCCGGAGGCGCGGGGGGGGGATGAGGCGTAAGGGCAGCTGCCGCCCTCCCCGTTCCCGCGCGGCCTCCGCGCCCCGCCGCAGCCCAGCGCCTCCCCCAGCCCCGTGTCCCCCGAACAAGTGCCGAACTAGAGAGGCAGAGCCTCGCCGACCGCCCCCCGCCACAGCCACCTCCGCTGGGCCGTGCCCCGAGCGCGGCCGGCGCGGCCCGGCCCAGCTGCCCCCCCCCCCCCCCCCCCGCCTCCACTGGGGCCTTGCCGCTCCGGGGCGTCGCTCCCCCTTTCCTCCCGCGGACTCGACGGCAGGAAGCAGCTGCAGCCCCCGGGGCCAGGCCCGGCCCCTCCTCTCCTCTCGCCCTCACCTTCTGGATGGCGGCCGGCGTGATCTCGCCCTTCCCCCGCTGCCTCGGGGCCGCGAACGCCACCGACATGTCGGGCCGCTTGCAGCAGGGTCCGCCCCCGCCGCCCGCTCACGCGCCCCGCCGAGCCAGCAGCGGCGGGAGGCGGCCGCGATCCGGGAAGAACGCTGCGCGCGAGGGGCGGGGGCAGCTGCCCGGAGGGACGGCCCATCCCTGTCCCGCCGGGGAAGGGTTAAGAAAGAGCGGTTGCTCCTCCCCCTTTCCCGCCGCCAGGAGGGAGCTCCTATAAAGCTGCCGCCGCGTCACGCCTCTCGGTAAAAACAACAGCACTGGGAAGCGGCTCTGGGGTTTTTGAATGTGGCTGCTCCTTGCCACGAGACCGGCTGGTCTGTCCCCTTTCCCTCTGCGGTGTTGGTACGTTCCTGCTCAGCGCCGGACGGGCGGCGAAGTGGTATGGCCGGCGGCGAGGGGGGGGGGGAGCGCTGTGGTGCGCACGTTACAAGGGACGCGCTCGGGCTGTGCCGAGCTGCGCGCTCTCCTCCTCCCTCTCCCCGCCGCGGCAGTTGGTTGCGCCCGGGCAGCCCGCTCTGAGGTAGCGCGCTGAGGGAAAACCCGCGGCCGTGGCGGGGCTGGCGGGACACGCTCCGGCCCGCCCGGGATGGGGCTCGGCAGTCGCGGGCCTGGTGCTGACCCTCTCCCCCTCCCCAGGGGAGATGCCGTTGACGCGAAACTTTTTGCCGTCTGCGGTGCCGCCGCTGCCAGGGTTGGAAAGAAACCGTGAAGAAGTTGGCGAGGAGCAGCTCCGCGGCCCGTCGGTGTGGGGCGGGTTTCCCTGTCGACCCCGGCGGCCGCAGCTGCCCTGTCGGGAGAACGGCTGGGAGCAAGGAGAAGCAGCTACCGCTCTGCAACTTTGCGGAAGGTAGAGACGCTGAAAGTGCTACAGTCAGCCTGGATTTTGGTTTTTTTTCAGCGCGGCCACTGGAGGGAATCTCGGGTTCGCCCCAGATCCTTGTGCACAAGTTCGTGAAGTTGTAGTATTCTTTATAAGGGTTACACGTGGGAGGCCGGAGCGCCCCAGGCTGCACTGAGCATGCTATGCTAAGGAAAAACAATAAGGAAAAAACCAAGGAAGTGCTGAGCTGGCTGAGCTTAAGGTTGGGAAACGGCAAGCCCATGAAAAGTGCGTGATCAAGCCAGTCAGGAGAGAAGGACTTGTGGCCAGAATAGTGGAGGTGTTGCAGAACATTATAAACACTCATGGGCAGCACGTCCCCACTCTCACTCGTGACATTACTGGCCTGGGTACGTGAACATGTCCCTACCTTCCGAAGCAGCGGAATGTTTGATCTGCATGTCTGGCAAAAGATCAGGAAGACTTTATGGGATTCTGTGACATCAGGGGATCAGAAGGCTGCTCAGCATCTACCCATGTAGCGAAAAGTTACAGACTTCTTGAAACGTCTCCGCAACTTGGGGCAGGTGGCAAAGCTGGCGGTTCCTCCACTGCCATCTACTAACCCCTTTGTGGCCATGTCAGAGGATCCTGAACCCATGAATAAAGCAAGTGATTCTGTGAATACTCACAGCTCAGATACAGAAGATGACCCTTTAGATCCCAGCCCAGTGGACCCAGAGACTGAGCCTGATCTCTTTCCTCCTGACCCATCTATTCCTACTGTTGTTGCAACCACAAGGACCAGAGGGGTAGGGCTTGGCACAGAGGGCTGGGGGACAAAGGGGTATTGCAGTGCCTTAGAGAAATGTCACATAGAGGCTCTAAAAAGAGGGGAGGAGGCACGCAGGGCCTTGACAAAGCCTTAGACTCTTGACCATCACAGGCCCTAAAGGGCAGATTGCACATGTTGCTGCTTTTGTTATGTCAGTACCACCTAGGCTGTGGGGCCGAGATGGGACAACTTAGACTGGTGCTTTGTACAAATTTTGGGTAGGGGTCACTGGGGGAATACAGCCTATCAAGCTCACATGTTGTGGAATAATGACTGGAGGTGAGTTAGAAATTAATTTTAAAGGTGAAGCATTGTTCACACATTAAGGAAAGGTATAACACTGGAGAAACTCTCAGGGTGGAGTGCAGCTGGTATGCAAGGAATCCATTGCACAACAGTGCCCTAAGCAACACTGCCTGCAAGCAGCACTGGGGGTGGAGTGGAGTGAAGATTCCACAGCCAGGCCCTGTGAGATCAGGGCAGAGATGGGAAACTTGATGATACTACAGGACTGATAAACTGCCTGCTGGGGACCCTGTGCCAACAGTCAGGTTTTGACAAAGTGCTGTCCTTTGTGTGAACTGTGCTCATTATAATGTCATTGTAATACCAAAACACACCTCTGTCCCAAAGGATACCCACCTCCAAAGTGCAACCACCCCTCACTGAGCTTGCGCTGTGAATTTTCTTCAGCTCTAGCTTTAAAAGTGAAGCAAGAGAAATGTACACCAATCATAATAAAGGTATTTATGACCAGAGTCACTCAAGCTCCACCTTGAAGGTAAAAATTATTATTAAAATGGTTTAAGTAAGAGGGAAGACATCATTGTGGACAAGTCAGGGTGGATACTATTGCTGACCATCTCTGACTCCTGGGATCAGTCGACAGGCTGAACCTCACTTCCCCCTCCATAGGGACACCTTTGGGTAAGGTCTGGACTTTCCAAGTATTTCCCCAGGAAACTTAGAAATTTTACTGACACACATATACCCCTTCATGTGACACGTGGTTAACAGACACACCTGTGTGGGTGGATCTGTGGCCCCTACACAGAGGAAGGCTGCAGCACCTACAAACATCAGTTCAAGAACAGTTGGCTGCAGGGCATACAGTACAATTTCCTAGCCTTTGGAATACTCCTGTATTTACTATTGCAAAGAAAAGTGGGAAAAGCGGGAAATGGCAATTGTTGCATCACTTAAGGGCAGTTAACGCAGTTTCTGAGCCTATGGGTGCCCTTCAACCCAGATTGCCTTCTCTATCTATGTTATTCGTGGTCATTGGCCTTAAGGATTGTTTTTTTACCATTCTTTTGCATATGGACAATGCCCCTCGATTTGCCTTTAGATTACCCTCAGAAAAGAATCAAGAGCCAGCTCAGTGGTATCACTGGATGGTGTTACCCCAAGGAATGCTTAGCAGCCCAACTGTTTGTCAAATCGCTGTTGCTACAGCACTGGCACCAGTAAGAGGAAGCCATCCTGAGCTTCTAATTTACCATTCTATGGATGACATTTAGCAACACAAGAACCAGGAAGCCCAGCTGACACGGAGACAGAAGAAGGAGCTTGGGTAACAAACAGAGACTTCTGCTGCACCATCCCCTGAAGCCTGTGTCTTCATACGCTGCAGTTGGACTTTAAAGCGGTAACAGTACAACAAAGGTGAAAATTCCCAACTGCAGCATTTTAAAGGTGGTTTTCCCGGGCACATCCCCTGCTCGGCCTGGCTGCGGGCTGTCGGTACCCTCTCTTTTCCAAGCTGTGGCCTTTTGTAAACTGATTTCTGCTGTTGCAATTGACAGAGGCGTGCACTGCTGTGGCTGAGGGGACACAGCTCCATGACATGGCATCCTACCACAAAACGTCAGTCTCGTTCCTCACTCAGTTTGTCGCTTGCTCTGTTTATCAGCCGTTGCTGGCTGAAGTCCCTGTCTGTTCCCTCGAGCCCTAACCCTTGTGGTTGCAGCACACATTAGTCAGTGGTGCCCGTGGTCACCCCGTGGCTGTACAGCTGCTTCCCAACTGGCGTGTTCTCTCCTTGGACTGTTCCTAAATTGGCTTATTTCCCCGACCCCATGGAGATTACTCTTCCTGGCTCTGCTATCCTAGGATTTGCTGTGACTGCTCATTGCCCCCTGCTTTTTTTTCCCTTGACAACCAGTTCCCAGGCTGCTGGCTCCAAGCTGTTCTTGCATTTCTATACCATCTCTCTCTCCAAGGGCCAGCCACCTGGGCCTGATGCTCTCTGTTACCAGAATGGCATTGCTTCTGCCCTGTCTCTTCAGATTATACAGAATCCTGAGTTGATGTGATGCTAATCTGGCTTGCTCTCCTTTCCAGAAAATGTCTCTGTCCCAGTCCTTGTCCTGGAGGTCATGCTAAAGAAGAGCAGTCATGACAGCATATCCATTAGGCTGTTTATTTCTATCCATTTCACCCATCAGCATGGTACCTGGGTCCATTTCTTGGACTAGTAGGTTGGTGGTTTTTTCTGTCACCCACACAGTTTATCATCATCATCATATAATTGCAGGAAAAAAAAAAAAAAAAAAAAAAGGGTTGAAGAAACCTGTTTCTTCTGAAGTTCATACCATAATAACCATGAATGACCATGAAGTGTATGAGCTTGGAGTGAACTCACAGGGTAACTGTGGTACTAGCTCTGTGCTGAGATTGACACTATTTCTAGTTACTGCAAACAACAACAAAGAATACTAGGAATGAAAAATACAAGACAGCTGTGACCAAATCAGCATGTAATCAGAAAGTACCATCTCCAAACCAGTTGCAACTAGAATTACGAGGACTTCTTTCTTTAGCAGGAATACATACATGGCTCTGGAGAACTCGTGAGATGCCTGAAAGTGTCCCAAGGCTGAAGACATCTTCAGCAAAGATGTCTGCATCTGGAGGGCAAACATGCTCTCGTGAAGTACTTCTAATGCTGGGAATTCCACAAAATGTTTTTCTTTTCCCACAAGTACAAGTTATCTTGGTCTCATTGTCTGTTTATCCAACCGTTGTTCGCATCAGGGTGTCTTGGCCATCACAGTATTTGAGATGATGTGTGTTAGATGTCAGCCACATAAATACTGCTTTTAAGATCTCAATGTTCCATCATATTCTCCTGCATTTTCACGCTGGTTTTGAGTAGAGGAAAAACAAAAGACTTGCAGGATGCCACCCATGAGGAACCTTAAAATGAAAGGAGTAACTTCCCATTGTATTTCCCAAAATGGTTCCAATGAAATGTGGAATTTTAAAGTACGTTCCTATTTCCATACAAAATATGAGAGAAATGTGTTTGGAATTCAGCTGTATCAGAGGAAGACACATACATGACATCTTTCATTCATAGAAACTAAAACCATCTCCTTTGCCTAATTTTTTCTGACAAACTCAATCCATTTATTCCCCTTTGTGATGATTTTTCGTTCATACAGTTAACATTCCTGACTTCCACATTCATAAATAGCAACAGATAGAAAGAAACGTTGGACAAAAAAGACTCCACAGCTCCTTTTTTTTTTTTTACCTTGGGAAAGGAAAATCCCACTCAAAAATCAACATCTAAATGATGGTGTAGATGTACACAAGCAGGGAAACAGATCACTACAGTACCACATGTCTCCAAACACATAACCACAACAGGGTGTCTCTTTTACGGCTTTCTTAATGCACTGCAATATGCCTGGATAGCAAAGGACATATGGTATATTTTCTCTTTAATTGCACATTTCTTTGCTCTTGTGAGTTACTCGCAACCTTAACATTATTTAATTGTAATTTAGATGCATAAATCTAGATCATCACGGAGAGCTTCAGATGCAAATATGTTTCAACCAGATCTTCTTCCACCTCTGTTCCAACTTTTGTCGGTATAGTGTCTTTTTTTGTTAATGTTCATTTAAGTATGTATGTCACATTTTTTGGAGAGAAAAGAATGCAGACAGATAATCATAGAATACCAGGTTGGGAGGGACTTCAAGGATCATCTAGACCAACCTTGTAAAGTAAACACTCTAGATAGATAGATAGATAGATAGATAGATAGATAGATGGATATGCTGATGCTGGTGAAGGAATTCTTCCAGGACATCAACCAGCTGCTGCAAAGAAAGGAGACCTTCGAGAAGGACTGCAGCCAGGTCTACCACAGGACCTGCTTGGGACCCAGGATAGTTGAATCCTCACCAGGTGAGATGGATCATCTAGACCAACCTTTTAAGGTAAACTCTAGATAGATAGATAGATAGATAGTTTAACTGAGATGGCCCAGCACCCTGTCAAGCTGAGTCTTAAAACTGCCCAGTGTAGGGGAATCCACCGCTTCCCTTGTGAGATAATTCTGATGCCTAATTGTTCTCATGGTGAAAAATTTTCTTCTGGAGTCCAATTGGAATCTCAGGAGTAACTTGTACCCATCACCCCTCGTCTGTTCCATGTGACTCCTTGTAAAAAGGGAGTCTCCATCTTCTTGGTAGCCACCGTTTATGTACTGGTAGGTGGTAATACGGTCTACCCTGAGCCTTCGCAATGCTGAACAAACCCAGTTTTCTCAGCCTTTCTTCATATGGCAGGTCTTCCAGTCCTCTGATCATCCTCATGGCCCTTCTCTGGACCCTCTCCAGCCCGTCCTCATCTTTTCTGTACAGCAGGGACCAAAACAACACAGTACTGAAGGTGTGGTCTGACCAGTACTTAGTAGAGTGGGATAATGACTTCTTTATCTCTGCTAGGGATGCCCTTGTTAATGCAACCCAGTATCCTGTTGGCTCTCTTTGCTGCAGCAGCACACTGTTCACTCACTGTTCACTCATGTTGAGCTTGTTGTCTACCAAATGCTCCCCAGTTCCTTTCTCAAGGGCTCCTCTCCAGCCAGGTGAATCTCAGTCTGAGATGCATTCCTGGGTTATGTATTCCCAGGTGCAAGACCCTACACTTGTCTCTGCTGAGCTTCATAAGGTTCCTGCTAGCCCTTTTCCTTTTATTCAGAATGAAATGTTAAAGCACAACAGTCATCTAAAGAGATACGCTAGAAAAGCATCACAGTGTTATCCCGTAACAGCTATATCTTCTTTTGCAAGCAAAATAGCAATGTCTCCTACTATTGAGGCAGTTTGAAAATCAAGTTGAGTTTCCTCTGGATATCAGTAAGAAAAATTCTAAGTTAAAAGACTAATTAGAAACCTTGCTGATGGGAATGTGTGTCATAATAATATCCATGCCCCTCTTGTATTGATTCTGTAGGAATAAAAAGGGAGTCTTTTGTTCAATAGTGTAATCTAACACTTTATTCTTCAATACTACTAGTCTTCCAGTAATGATAAAATGTGATTTTGTATAACTTTCTAAATACATTTGCAGTTCAGTGAATTAGTGTGTATGTATTTTTGCAGGAATAAGGTACTGTTGCTCAGATACATTCGTTATGCCATTTTCTAAATGCTGTATTTTTTCTTTCTCGTTCCAAGTGGGCCTTTTGATTCTGCCACAGATGATGCATTATTTTACCCTGCTGATTTAGGTACTGGCAATAATTCAGTTTGGAATAAATCTGGTTTGGTGGATTCAGGGTTTATGTATTTATTGATAATATTAGGTATAGATTTTTATTTTCATTGATGTTTTGTCTTTCCCAGATTTTTTCACAGTGTTCAGTCAATATCAACTTGAACAGTTGATTAGACACAAGCACAGACAAGAAATTATAACCCAGGAATCAATAACAGAGATAATTCTGCTCTTTGAGGATAGGAAACAAATAAACAAATTAATCAGAAATTATGCCAAGGAGAGCCAAGTGGAAAATATAGTGGCCAAATCTGGTGAAAAGAAGCAGATGACACCTCCCGTGTTATTGATATTTATTGGTTCAGATGTAGTTTTTGTAAGCAAAGTAATAAATTGTAGGTCTAGAACAGAGGAGAAAACTTGTAATCGATTGAAAATGGAACAAGAAATTGCCCTAAGGTTTTATGAGGGGAAATGCTGAGTTTCAAACCAACCAAGAAAGAAAGAAAGTTCTTATCTGCTCTTATGGTGGCTGTAACATCCTTTCCATTAGATTTTCTTAGACTTTTTCAAAGTGGCAGACTTCATCCTTTTTCTCTACCCATGGATGTGAAAGGAGCTTCTCATAAATATCAGTGGTACATCATTGTCTGCCTTCAAAACTCTTCCCTGACAAAACACCTGTGAAATCAGTGACAGCATTTAAGTTGCAGTCTGGCATTGTCTTACAGCTAAGCAAACCTCATAGCTAACCGTTACCAAAAGCCATGTTTTCCCTTCTATGATCACTTGTGGCCAAGTGTTCCCCCTCTCTCTCCTGTGCCATCACTTGTACTCACCAGATCTGTAGTGAGATGTTTAAGGAAGCTAAACCAGCAAACTGTTTTTCTATAAAAGCAGTTTTCTACCTATTGAGTTCTACAAATTTGGAGCAGATGAGTTTTGATGTTAAAAGACAACTACTGGAGCACAAGGGAGGAGCAACACTACCCTTTGTCAGCAGTTCTCTTGCAGATCAGCTTTAGCCATGACTGCAGCTATAAACATCGAGTATATTGACACTACTGCTTATCACATTGATCTCTGTTGTCTTGCTATCTCTCTGGGCTCTTTTGTCTCTTAACTACCTTATTTCCTTTTTTTCTTTCCTACTTTGGCTGTAAGCCTTTTGCTCAGGGGCTGCCTCTCTGTACTGTCTGTAAACCACAACTTTTGCAACTGTGAAACTTTTTGCTGTGATGTTTACCACACCTTATCATTTTTCCTTCCTAACAGATGACAGACATTATTTATTGTTTGGGGAGGATGGTGCAGCCTCCACAGAGCTCTTGGCCTTGTGAAAAGCCTTAGTATTGTAGTATCTCCTCTGCATAATATTAATAAAGTTAATGTTGGTGATGAGAACAAATTCTTTTTCTCATCTAACAGGCTGGAATTTGAGGGCTGGGTACATCTGTGTTGGGTACACAAAAAAAATCTGTCACCAAGATTCAGGAGAAAAGAACTGTGAGGAAATTGTGATACATAAAGACCTTTAAAGACTGGATTTATGAGAAACATTGTGAGGACGGACACTGGTTTGGGACATTGGTAAGTATCTAAGTACTTATATGTAAGTGCTGCATATATGGATTGTATGAAGAACCAATTTTATGCATTAGCAGTTTTTGCACAGGCAGGGCATGTCTCTGACATTGGGTGTTGAATTCTGAACCAAACATCAATGGGATCTGAAGGAATGTTCAAGCAAAGTCACTGAAACATACTTGGTTTTGGAAATAAAGTTATGATAAGCTATAGCAAAATTACCAAAACAGATGTAAAAACTTTACAACGGCCTAAGACTTGCTGTAAGAAATGGTAGCCTGTTCAGACAGAAAAAATAAATTAATCTGAAATGTGTCTTGTGTTTGTGATTCTTTTGTTTGCTTGTTGCTTTTAATATAAACTTTTCTGTATAGATTCTTAAAACTCACATATCAGCTGTATTTGAAAGAACATAAAGAGCAACGAGGCCATTATTGGAGTTTTTGTGCCAGAGACTTTTGAGTTGTACCTTGCTCTAGGACACAGGTTTTTGTAGCTGACTTAAGCAGGACTGGAACAACTATGGTGATCCCTTCTGTGCACGGTCTGTTCACACTGGGAGCTCTCCCCGTTGCTGGTGCCGCTGTGCCACTGGAAGCAGTAGCAAGGGATGATTATATTTAGGCTGCCATTCCAATTTCAGGGAAACTATTGAATGTGTTGGTTGGTCATGGAGGCAATGACCAAGAGTAGTAGTTGTCCTTCTTCTTCTTGTTGTTACTATTTTTAAATGAAGAGAGATAGAGGCAGGGTTGAGGAAGTCCTCTGGCTAAAGGAATGGTCACACCTGACCACAGTTGGTGGTGTCTTTACTTTGTACTCAGACAATGAGGTATTGACCACTTTCTTAGAATCATAGAATGATAGGGGTTGGAATGGACCTCTGGAGATCATCGAGTCCAACCCCCCTGCCAGAGCAGGATCACCCAGAGCATCCCACACAGGAACAGATCCAGGCAGGTTTTGAAAGTCTCTAGAGAAGGAGACTCCACAGCCTCTCTGGGCAGCCTGGTCCAGTGCCCCAGTGCTTTAATTTACCAGAGTAATTTCACTGGTGAGTTTGTGCCTAGCAGTTGCTGAAAGCTCTTACAGAGCATGAGTTGATGGGGTACCTTTTCACTAGTGAACAAAAACTGCCAAAGCCCACTTTTTTTTCACCAGGATCATGTTTGTACAGACTCTTCTCATCTCTAAAACAGACTAGCTGTGTCCTGGCTGCCTGCTCCCAGTGTGTGCCAGAGACTATTGTAGCAATAGTTCTGATGTAGGGGTACTAAGGCAGCTGAAAGCTGCTGCAGTGGATTGGTCTCTCCAGTGCAGACTAGACCAGTGTCCACCTTAACTGCTCAAAAGGCTTTGGATGAATTCCCTTTGAAAACAAGTAACTTCCAAACTTATTATGAGAAGAGGAGGGAGGAAGATGGTAAGCCAGCATGGTGTAATACCTTCCATACTTTGATTATGTATAGATTGGAACAATTTTTCTGTAGACTAGATTAAAACTCCCCCAGACCTCTAAGTGTATGTGCCTTGGTGAAGGCAAAATCAAAGGTTGCATTTGCTTTAAGGCAAAGGACTGAAAGGCACAAGGATCTTTTAAAGTCTTACACCAGTTTTATATATGTTTTCTATGTTTTATCAATTTCTTTCTGTCTTTGTCCACCAATGAAATAAAAATCCAAAGAGCAAGTTAATAGTGAATATCGCTTCTGTATTCACCTATCTTTGTTTCCAGGTGGATAGTTTTATTATGTAAGTACTTCTTATTACTATGTTGATACTGTAATTGCTAGTTTTATCAATTTGATTTTTTTCTGCCATTTTTTCTTACACCTCTGAATCCTATTGATGGCTTTAACATAGCTGCTACAACTGGGAAGTAAGTAAACACTTTGCGCTGTCCCTAAGAAACATTGTGAGGGAAGCTGCTTTTTAGATAATTTAGGATGTTGGGTAAGAGCCATTCTTGCTGTTAGCATTATCTACTGCCCAGTTCCCTTCTGCTCTGAGATTTTGGTCTGAACTCAGAGGTTACAGACAAAAAGTAAGGAAAAGTTCTAACTCCTCCTTTCCTCCTTGCTTAATTATTGCATGTTTAGTTGGTTTTATTGTTCCCAAGATGAGCACAGAGTAGCAGGTGAGTTACCAATGCAAGTGGCAGGGTTTTTTTGCTTTGCAGTCTTCTATTGTTATATACTGTGATGTGCCCTTCTTAGTTCCCCGTCCTGCTGGGACCTGCCTGTAGTTGCTTCTTATTCCCTAGGTTTTGCCTCAAGGGTGTAGTTAATTGGATTACAGTTCCTGTTCTCTGCTTGATTCCCAAGAGCCAGAAAGCAAAGAAGTCCAAGCCACCATCTGCTTTTCTCTCGTCCTGGGGATTCCTTTCATCTCTAATGAACTCAGACCAAAACACAGACCACTGCTCACAAGCTATCATAATACTTCAAAGAATATTTGTTTGAATGATTTCATTGTATGGTACGCTATGAAATCTGGTGGAAAAAAAAACCAGTGAAGTTGCTGTAATAAGTAGAAATCAGCCACCACAGGTATGTGTTAATGACTTCATAGGAAACAAGTATAGAACTGGTGTACAAAATCTTCTCACAGAGTTATTCCAGGTGACACCTGTGCATGCAACTTGATGTATGAAATCTCCCCTAACATCTGGTGGTAACCATGTTAGGTGACTTTTGTAGTGTCTCTGTAGATTGATAGTGCTGGGAGCTATAGTGCTTGCTGCTAATTTCTAATAGCATAAGACTCCGTTGGGAACATTTCCTGCAGGAAGCAGCGTAGGAAGGTGTACGGCCACATTCTACTTGCATGGGTTGTATAAGACACTATCATTGTTTTTCAAAATCATGAAAGTGATAGCAATGTTTTATCCTGTAGTGATCCTTACCACAGTATTTCTGACATGCTGTGGTCCCTTCGTAACTTAATAGCTTCTGTTCGCATCACAAAGGCAAAATACAAACATATCCAAAAACTTACATTAAAAGTATTATCAGAATACAGTGGTTTCATTTTTTGGAACTGCTACCTTAATAGTACATACTACACAATATTGTCAGCAGGCCAAGGGAGGTGATCCCTCCTCTCTGCTAAGCACTGCTCAGGCCACAGCTGGAGTGTTATGACCAGTTCTAAGCTTCTCAGTATAAGGGACACATGGACATACTGGGCAGAGTCCAACAGGGCCTCAAAGATGTTGAAGGGGCTGGAGCATTTCACCTATGAAGAAAGGCCAAGAGAGCTGGGACTGCTCATCCTGGAGAAGAGAAGGCTCAGGGGGATCTTGTCAATGTATGTCAATACCTGACGGGAGGATGCAAAGAGGGATGGAGACAGGCTCTTCTCAGTGGTGCCCAGTGACAGGATCAGCGGCAGTGGACACCAGCTGAAACACAGGAGGTTCCCCCTGCACATCAGGAAGCACTTTTCACTGAGAGGGTGTCTGAGCACTGGCATGTGTCGTCGAGAGAGTTTGTGGAGTCTCTGTCTTTAGAGATATTCACAAGCCATCTGGACATGGTCCTGATGGTTCTAGGTGGTCCTGCTTGGCCAGAAAGGAGTTGGTCCAGAGGTCCCTTTCAATCTCAGCCATTCAGTCATAAACCTGTTTTCTTTTAGTGAATTTTACCAGATAGCAAGTGGTATCCAGTGCAACTTCTCAATACAATTATCTAACTGTTAAGATGTTAAGTCTTAGATAATTTATTTTACTTTCTGTATTCCATCAAGAATATATTTGTGCCCAATGGCTAAGCCTTTAATATTCTGAATCTTCTTTTTGCAGAAGCATTTTAGCTGTATCTGTTTCCTGTTACTGTATATTTTCAGCCATCCATTTCTACTGCCTGTGCCCATTCCTCCCCCTCTGTTCACTTAGTCTTCTGCTCTTCCTTTCTCCCTTAAAGGCGAGGTGCCTGTGCTTCTCTGACCTTCCCACCTCATCACATCACTTCTGTGGCTTCAGGGTGTAGCTTTGGGTTCCCCAAACCAGCAGGAGCTGTAGATGCCTGGCCAGACAGGCTTTCCTCTGCTGGGACTCAGAATGCCTCACCGTATGGCTAAGCTCCACATTCAGCAAGCTCTCTTGTTCAGTAGTGCTCAGTATAGTCCACCAAGCTTTATAGCTTAGAACTATATAAAAGTTCTCTTGTCAGACCTTCCTGTTGTACTTGTTTTATAAGGTTTTAAAGCTCCAGTGTATTGTCCCTCATGGAACCAAGAGTTTGACTTACATAAATAAGTGTAATGTCTGGTTTGACATTTGTGACCTGAATGTCCAAAAGGAAGAGGCACCTCTATAAAAGATCATCAGTCAAGACAGAAGAAACAAGGCAGACTGTAATTTTTAAATCTACTCAAATTGCAAACTTAATGTAGAGGGGTGATTAGTGAGGTTATTAAATGGCCAGTTGTGATTTCCTGTGGTCATTTTCATTAGTAAATACATTCACATTTGCAGCTGTATTCCAATTACTTACCTTTTTGTTCACATCTTCTATTCCTGCATTTCCAACTAACACGTTCTCACTTTTTTTTCATTATTAAATTTTCTGTTTTCTGATTTTTACTGCTCTTACCTAGAGTATCTCATTTCTTTAAGCATCTTTTCCTGAAGAGCTAGTGTTCTTTGTTACTATTTAACTTATTTAGTGGTAAACTTTTTTCCCATTAAACTTAACTACTTTAACTAATGAGATTAAGTCTTCACACATTTCCTTCCCTCACATCACCCTTACATGCTTAAGGTAATTCCATAGTGCTGCCACATGTCTGTCATTTAAGAAAAGCTTAAGGCAAATACTACAAGTTTCTCATTTCAGTTGATTCACTGGTTCTATTTAAATAGAATGATTTATCAACTGGAGATAAAATAAAACTTCTGTAAAAAGGGATCGGTGACAGATTAAAATCCCTGAATCAGACAGATCTTATAGGGCTGTAGGAATCTAAACCCAAAGTGATGGATGTGCAACTGACTTGAGATCTAAGGACTTTAAAAGGGTCTGTCTTCAGAAGAGTTAAGGCCTGCTGCCTGGAGAGGAATTCTGAAGGGTGGGTAATCGCTTTGTATTTGAAATCCTCAAGGAAGCTTAGAACAGTGGAGAGCGACTCAGGTGTACTAAGATTTTACGCCTTGGAGTTTACACCATGGATCTTGAGTGACTGGTCACAAATACCTTTATTATGATTGGTGTAAAATTCTCTAGCTTCACTTTTAAAGGTGTAGATAAAGAAAATTCAGGGTGCAAGCTCAAGCGAGGGGTGGTTGCACTTTGGGGGCAGGCAGCCTTTGAGATGGAGGTGTTTTGGTATTATAATGACATTATAATGAGCAAAGTTCACACAAAGGACAGCACTTTGTCAGAAAATTACAGATTTTTAGCCCAGGGTGGCAAATATGCAGCTTATCAGTTCCATGGTACCATAAAGTTCCCATCTTCTGTGGTGATTCACAGACCCTGGCCCTGTCCTGTTCCACAGGCAGTATTGGATGGAATGGATTCCTTGCAGACCAGTTGCACTCTGCCCAAGAAGCTTCTTCAATATTATGCCTTTCCTTAACACGTGAACAATGCCGTGCCTTTAATGTGATTTCTAAGCCACCTCCAGTAATCATTCCATGTTCACCTAAAAATTCTGTTGCAATTTCATGCTTTTTGTACCATTCTAATGAACTGTCTGTACATCAGGCCTTGGGTTTTGCAATCATTTACGCCGTGCACAACTTGGGCAGATGAGCAACACCCCTGAAGTTTTATGGCTAAAGAGAACTACGTCCATAAGCACACTTCAAAACCTATGGCAATTTAGCCCTAACTTCGCTGTGACACCCAAACAACCTCAAAATAGAATTACTGAAGGTCACGATGGCATCCCTATCAAACTTTTTGGTTTTACTCTGAAAATTGTTCTGCAAAGCTATGCTGTACGTGTCCTGTAACCATGATGCTTGTTTTGCAAGGGGACTGAGCTGTGCATCCCTCCTCAGCCGTTCGCCGCTTCGAGCCCAGGGTGTGAAGGTCAAAAGGGAACCAATTTGTCCCTTGCACCCTTCCTGGCAGGCACTGCTTTCATCTTTTCGGCCTCTCAGCAAGTTCAGCTCCGCTCCTGAGCCGATCGCGATATGAGGAACTTCTAACGCTTGCCGGAGCTGCTCTCAAGTTGAACGGGGACTCCGAGGCCACCTGCAGCCCGCAGGTACCGCGGCAGAGCCGGAGGAGGCGACAGCGGAAGGCACAGGGCCCATCCCGCTCGCTTTCGGCTCTGCGGCTTCACCTCCCCAGCCGGCTGGAGCCGGGGCTCCGGCCGCTAAGGCGGTGCTGGGACAGCAGCCGGGCCCCGCAGCGAGGTGGGGGCTGCGGCATCGCCTCCCGAGCGGGTCCCGGCGGGGCCAACGCAGCATCCCCCGGGGGCGAGACCCCGTCCCGGGGCAGAGCGGGGCCGCCCCCGGCTCCCTAAACCCCGGCCGCCGCGGGGGCTGTTTTAGGGGGGGCAGCCAACTTCCTTCTCAGCGCCGGCCGCACCTGAAGGGATGCGGGAGCCGAGCCGGGGCGCCTGCGCGGGGTCCGCATGGCTCGGTAAACACGGCGAGGGGGCCGGGCGGGCCGGGCTCTGAGGAGCGGTGGGGCCGGGCCGAGCGCCGCCGCAGTAGGGTCCGCCGGCGGCCTGGGCCCGCCCTCTGCCCGCCCGTCCTCCCTCCCTCCCTCCCTCCCTCCCGCCGGCAGCAGGGGAGGCCGGGCCGGCCGGGCCCACGTGCGCGGCGCCCGGGAGCCGGCGGAGCGGGGCCACCATGTGTTTCCGCGAGCGAGCCGGCGGCCGGGGCAGCGCCTGAGCGTCCCCGGCCCGCGATGCTGCGGGGCGGCGCTGAGCTCTCCGAGACGCGGCCGCCCCCCGTCCCCTCGCCGCCTCCTCCTCCTCCTCCTCCATGAGCACTTCGGCGGCGGCCCCCGTCAGGCTGATGCCCGGCGGGCACCCGGAGCAGGCGGCCGCCCCGCCGCCCGCGAGGCTCCTCTGCGTCCCCGCCGCGGGCCCGGCGCCCGACAGGGGCAGCCCCGCCGCCAAGGTGCCCGGCGGCCCGGCGCCGTCCTCCGCCCCGCTACAGCCGCGTCCGGCGGCCGCGTCCGGGGCCCCGCGGCCGGTGGCTCCCAAGGGGCCGCCCACGGCCACCCTCCAGTTACCGGCCAACTTCCAGCTGCCCCCAGGTGAGTGAGCGGCCGTCCCAGCTTCGGGCTGGGTCCCGTGTCGGGAGGGCGGGGTGGCAGGCGGGCGGCCCCGGGAGCCCGTCGCCTTGCCCTGGCTGCGGCGGGACGAGCCGCGGCGAAAGACGGGACAGGGCGGCCGGAGGAGCGGCGGCTGCCGCTACGGGAGGGCGTGTTTGACGGGTGCGCCCTAAGTTTTGGGGCGAGTTGTTTTTTTTTCTGCCCCGAACTTCTGAGAACGAGGGTGGGTGTTTGTCTTGCCCCGAGGGCACTGGAAATGTAGGTGGGTTAAATCAGTCAGCACTGGGGATGCTTCTTGCATCTGAGATGCTTATCTGGAGGATGCATCTGGAAGTCTCTGGATTAAGGCAACTTTTTTACTTAGGTGGATGAGAGGACTAGCCAAAAACTCAGCGGCCGAGTTACTCTAGTTGGTGACTTGAAAAAGGCAAACTGAGGCTTTCGTGGAACTTGAATGAAGGGCTGAGGCTGGGAGCTGCGAGCGGGGCTGAGCGGCTGCGAAGCAACTCCCCTTGCAGCGCCCGTCACGCTGCTGCCCTTCCTCCCCCCCAGACAAGCTCTTCTGGGGGAGTTGTTTTCAATGTCACAACCAGGCCGATGTGAACCGTTATCGAAACAAAATGATACCCAGCGTAAGGAGTGTAAGGTTGAAATTTCATTCCGTGCTGCCTTTTCAAACGCTTTTTTTTCTCCCCCTTCTTTAAAGCATGTGTGGGAAACGAGAGTTTAGAGAGGTGCCACGCTTAGAAATGCCCTTCCTATAGTGGCAAAGAGAATACTAGTGTAGGAATTGTGTGGTGCTGATAAAAGATAGATTAATGATTTGGATAGCAGCAGAGGGTTAGCCAGGGCTTCTACCTGCACTTCCTCCTTGGAGGAAGAAGGTGCTGTTGGTTCTGAACTTCCCACTCTTCCCTGACTGGCTGTACTGAAAGGCTTTTCCAAAAAAGTGACTTTGACTCCTCGCTGCGTTGAGACCCCAAGATATGTGATGCCATTTTATTGCCACTGTTGCTATAAATATTTCCTGCCGGGACAGTTCCTTTGTTGGAGCATCCCTTGCGATGACTCTCAGGTAGGATGTTGCCTATAAGGATGGCTGGGTTTATGTCAATTCCTGTGCTGCATGTTTGCATTTATTTTCTGTCTTCCCCGCTCCCTGCCAAGTCTTTATCAAAGACGAGCACCTCTCAAGGAAGTAGATAATGCTGTTATAACTTAGGAAAAATAAAATAATTGTCTTTGACCAGTAAGTTTCACAGTCGATGTCCCAGCACTCACAGGATGCTATAATGGCCAGGTAGTCAGTAGGATGAGTCTAAATCCTTGCCAACCATGATGGGAATGTATTAATTTTTTATTTTCTTAGTAGATCTTGTTTTCTGTCTAATACTTTGACTTTCTGGAATGTAGCAGCATTCAGTTAAGCATCTTTCTGTGAAGACAAATGCTCATCCGAGTTGTCTGTAGTTTGGGAACTACCAAGTTAGCTAATCTTTTGGCTTTTCTACTAGCTTGTGTTGGATGACATCACGGCGGGCTGCTGAATGTCATCTGGGTTGCATCGTGGCGGTAGGCAGATGTAGCAGCAGCAGCATTACTCTTCAGTTGCATCGTCTTGCTTTCCTTGCTCCTGGGACAGGCAGCAGAGGAAAAGCAGACTTTGCATGGCAAGTTCAGAGGTGCTGGTACTGGGCAGCACTGTGCCCAGGGTAGTGGTGGAGTCCTCATCCCTGGAGGAACTTCAAAGCTGTGGAGATGTGGTGCTGAGGGACACGGTTTAGTGGTGACCTAACAGTGCTGGGCTTACAGTTGGACTTGATGATCTTAAAGGTCTTTTCCAACCTAAATGATTCTGTGATTAAAAGTAAATGTATGGAGTTTAATGCTCCAGAAGAAGCATAGATATTGTCAGATTTCAAACGGATCAGGGCTACGAGCATGATGAAGAGACTGGAACATCTCTCTTATGAGGAAAGGCTGAGAGCCCTGGGGCTGTTTAGTCTGGAGAAGAGAAGACTGAGAGGGGATCTTACTAATGTTTACAAATATCTGAAGAGTGGGTGCCAAGTAGAAGGGGTCAGTCTTTTTTCAGTGGTGACCTATGATAGGACAAGGGGCAGTGGTCGTAAGCTGGAACACAAGAAGTTCCACCCCAACATGAAAAAAAACTTCTTTCCTGTGAGGATGCCAGAGCCTGGACCAGGCTGCCCAGAGAGTTTGTTGAGTCTCCTTCTCTAGAGACTTTCAGAATCCACCTGGATCTGTTCCTGTGCAGCCTGCCCTGGGTGACCCTGCTCTGGCAGGGGGGTTGGACTCGATGATCTCCAGAGGTCCCTTCCAACCACGAACATTCTATGATTCAGTGAAACTTGTCTAAATAATTGTCCTATGGATGATTTAAAAGTGCATTCTAGCTTGAATAAGTGTTAGTATTCTGCCTCCATCTTCTATTATTCAGTTTTTAATGAATAATAAAACAATTCAGAAATTTAAATGCGAGATGAATAGCATTAAAGCTACAAGTGTTAGCATCCTTATAAAAGAAAGTGGAATAAACCACCAGATTCTTAGCCTTGAAAAGTTTATATTTCAAATAAATTGCAGAATCTAGCCATGCAAGATAAAATACTGGAGGGGGGATGTACTTGGCTTTAAAAATCACAACATTCAACCTGTGGTACCTGCTAAGAAAAATCACATACAGAAAGCACCCTCCCTCTGAGTTTCAAAGGGTGGTCTTTGACCTGGCTTGTTCTGGGCAAGGCTGGACAGCACTGAGCCTACTGGGCTCCTGAAGTGCTTAAGAACTGCTTGTGGCTTGGAGCAGACATTGCTCCTGCCTTTCTACAGGGCTGCAGACTGGGGAAGGGAGGGCATCAGGGGAGCTGCGTTTGCCCCTGCGGCTTGGAGAGCAGTGAAGGTTCATTGAAGTCATGGGTTTCTGCTGTTCTTTCTCTTCCATCTCTAGCTCCCCCTCCCTCCTGCCCAGGATAAAGCTAGGAGGTGGGAAAGGAAGCTCACCAGGTATGACTCCTCACCTCTCTTGAGCTCAGCCTGTCCTCTGCCAACTAACACTGCACCCAGGAAAGGTCACTGAGCTTGACAAGCTCCCCAGGTCTTGCAGAACCCAGACTTGCCCAGGTGTAACAAGGGTTTTTCATCACCTTCCTGTGTTTTCAAAGTGCTGGTTTTCAGCTGAGTAGTCAGCTGTTAGAGCAGTTACTGGAGGCTTTCCTCCTTCACCCTCAGGGTATCTCTTGTCCTAGCAGTCAGGAGGTGTGTCTGCCCCCAACTTATGGCTGGCCACCACTGAGGGTTTTACATGCAGAAGGCTCTGGGTGGGGACTGTGTCCTTTATAAACCTTCAGCTGGACAAATTCTGCCTTGAAGGTTTGCTTGTGGCATTTTGACTGTACATACAATCAGCTCCTGGACTGAATGGTTGGGCTGCATCTTCCTAAATGGGAACTGGTGTGATCTACCAGAAGGACCCTTCCTCAGTTGCCCTCAACACATGAAGGGCATTTTAGAAGGCTTTGCATGTAGCAGTCTGTGGTCTGGCAGAGAGCAGACCCCCATGGCAAGTGAATTACTGCCTCAGTCCTGAGCTCTGCTGGTGAGTGGTCTGTGCTCATACTCACAAAACTGCTAATGTCTCACGTCATGGACCATCTGCTTAACAAGAAATTGTGTCCATGGTTAACTTCAGCTTAATGCTGGAAGGAAAAATGAGCTGTGCTATTAAAAAGAGGAAATGGTTAAAGGTTTAAGAAGGGGAAGGAATAACAAGGTTTCCATGGGCCATGACAAATAGCTGTTGCTCACCATGGTTTCATTGGGCTCTGCATCTCTTTGAAGAAATCAAGAGTAGAAAAAAGAGCATAAAAATAACAAGGAGTGTTGTTTCTTGGGTTCCTTTCTTCTTTGCTTTTCTTGAACTTAGTTTTTTGTCACTTTTGTCTGTTCTTGTAACTTTCACAGAATCGTTGGTGTTGATAGGGACCTCTAGAGATCATTTAGTCCACCCCCCCCACTAAAGCAGGTTTGCCTGGAGCACATTACACAGGATAACATCTGGGTGGGTTTGGAAAGTCTTCAGAGAAAGAGACTCCACCACCTCTCTGGGCAGCCTGGTTCAGGCTCTGACATCCTCACAGGAAAGAGGTTTTTCCTCATATTTAGATGGAACCTCCTGTGTTCCAGCTTGTGCCCATTGCCCCTTGCCCTGTCACTGGCCACCACTGAAAAGAAAGAGTCTGGCCCCATCCTCCTTGCACCCACCCTTTAGATATTTATACGCATTGATAAGGTCTCCTTTCAGTCTTTTCCAGGCTAAATAGTCCCAGTTCTCTCAGCCTTTTCTTGTCACAGAGATGCTCCAGTCCACTAATGATCCTCCTATCCCACCACTGGACTCTTTCCAGTACTTCCCTGTCTCTGTCCAGCTGGGGAGCCCAGAACTGGACATAGTATTCCAGATGTGGCCTCACAGTGGCAGAATAGAGGGGGGTCTGACCTCCCTTGACCTACTGGCCACACTGTCAATGCACACTTCATTCTGTCCCTGGAATGCCTGTTACAGGCAGGTGTTGAAGGGACAATTAACAGATGTATCTGCTTCTCTTATGGAGGACATAAAAATACAGAACTTGGCTGGGATCTGGGGCTCCTCCATTGTTACCTTAGGATGTGCTTGCAGTAGGAAGCTCTTCAAAAAGCTCACCTGATGCCATTGCTGCTGGTTGAAGAGCTATGACAGCAGCTGCTGGTGCTGTTCACTGTAGCATCATCTGCCTCTGGTGTATTTCTGGTTTTGCACTTTCTCTTATGGCTAACACCAGTGGGTCTGAACTGGTGTGATGTCAGGAGAGAGATGGAGAGATGTTGCCCTGGGTCTGCTCTAGTAAGCTTGTGCAAGACACGACCACTGCATAAAGTTCCCGTTGCACCTGCCTTGGGGAGGAATGGCAGCAAGTACAGGTTCTTGGTTTCCCTTTGCAGCTCAGTTGTCTTTGCTTGGATGTTTTGGCTTGTCCCTGCCAGGTTTTCCACTGCCTGCAGCTTATCTAGGCTGATAGTGGGTAAGTGTTCAGAAGCACAACCACTGTTGATGGCAGGTGGCCCGGGCTGTGTGGCAAGGGGCAGGCACCTGTGGGTGGGAGGCAGAGAGCTGATGTGCTACCCCAAAACTGCTGTGGGGTGCTATGGAGCCTGATCTCACTGGGTTTTCCTGAATTGGAGATAGAAACAGGTAACCTGAGCTTGCCTGTAAAACCACCTGAAGAATTTGTTATTTTCATATTTGCATCTGGTCCTTCACTTTGGAATAAGAGGAAGCACTGATTTTAAAATACCCTGTAGTTTTTATTATGTTTGAGTAGAAGGCTATCTGAAGATTTCTTGTTTTAACAAGACAAAAAAGCTAGAAACACCTTCAAAGCCTGGAATTTCTGGAAGTTGAGAATCTCATGAAGTCTTAGTATAACATTTGTGCTGGAAGATGAGCAGCAAGGACTAGATAATAGATGCTTGTAACCTTTTATATCCCAACAGCATCCTCTGTTTAGCAGGTTTATCAGGATGGATGCTTTGCAAACTTCTCTCTTCACATTAGCCAACACCAGTCAACTTTTTCCTGTGGAGAGGTCAGCAAAGCTTTGGCCAGCTTGAGGAACTAAGTTAGACTTAAAAACCAGTGAATAAATGTCTTCTGCTGTAACCAGTAGAAATTTCAGCTACTCTGTAGGACTTGATTTTGTGTTCAGGACTGAATCTGTCTAGCAAAACAATGCCTTTTTATCATTAAATGCACAGCCCTGTGGGAATTGAGATTTAAATCTTTGCAGCGGATATAAAGCTAACTTCTAGATTTATGGTTTTCACCAAAAAAAATCCCCAGATGCACTCTGAATACCAAAGCACTGAAATATGATGCTTGGTAAAATTAATGTTAAATGCGGTTCAGAGTTTACAATCAGTTGGAGTGTATTGCAAAGAATTACAGCTACAGATTGGTGAATAGTGAGCTTTTTTTAATCCTTCGAAGAGGGAGAATGTGAGCTTGACTTCTGTTGTTTTTGCAGTATGTAAAGGACCCTTCAGCTGGTAGCAGTAAAAATAGCATCACCCACATGCAAGTGACAGCTGGAAGAAATACTAATTCTATTTCAGTATTCTTTCCCCTAATATGTTGATAAAGTAGGTAAGCTCATAAGTTGTTATTCTGCAACACCTTTTATTTATCTTTTTATCTGGTGTTATCTTAGAGAACCAAGTTTTTGTTGCTTCATGTGCCAGAGATCTGTGCTGTGCTTAGTGGGTAGGACTGTATGTTGCGGTTGCTTACCTGAGTTTTGCTGCTAAAGTTGCAAAGCTTCTGCTAACTATCAAAGGTAAATAATTAGTACTGCCCTAACCACTTGGACAAAAACCCAAAGGCAAATACTTTTTTTTCTGTAATTCTTTTTGCATGAAGCTACACCTCTGAAAAGTATGCTTTCAGAAGAAAAATCTGTTTGTCATCTGCAAAGCAGAAAAAGTCACAGTAGATCTTTCTAAGTGGCTTGCTCTTCAAATTGTCAGGATTAAGGTCTTTTCTGCCATCCAGGTCAAGCTTTGTAACTTCCCGGAAGATCAGTTGTCTAAAGCCAATTTCATCTAAGAACAGGAGTTGGAGTTTGTCATCGGGGAGCCTGTGGTGAGGTAACCTCAGGTGGCCTCCAGATCTTTATTGTAGCTTTGTTCCTAAGCCAGTGAGAAGCACAGCTAGATGTGGCCCGCAGATTGGGCTGTCATCTTTTTCTTCATCTTCGGTACAGAAAACACACAGCCCCCAACATCTTAGAAGGGTTATGTAAGTCATGTACAAGGTAAGTCATGTCCAAGTTAAGTCACTTCAGTATCAGGCTCGCCTATCGTGTCTTTCACAGTGTTTCATCACTGCTTTCTTCTCAGCAGTCTTTCACAGCCAGTCTGCAGCATAACAGACCTTGATGGGATTCCTGCCCGGACAGGCTGTGTCTCTAATACTGGCCATTCTGGGTCCCTCTTACTCAGTCCTATAATGTATTTTTATAACTTTTAAGTGACCTGTTCTGTGGGGCTCAATAAATGGGGTGAAAAAAACCAGAAAAAAGGCATTTCTTTAAAGGATACCTTTAGAGAGAATAACTATTTTCAAAGCTGTTGCATGTTACTTTCTAAATTTCCAGATATCTTAAATACTCAGGCTGAGAAACCTAAAAACAATATTCTTTTCTAGTTGCCATTTAGTTTCCTACTGAAACATCCCCCTTACAGCCTGGTCTTGCCTTGTACATGCCTTAAAACCTCTCTCTTTGTTTTGAGTAGCTCAGTGAAAGAATGAGATCTGTTTAGGAACAGAGAGCAGTGAAACATCGGTGGTGGTGTAAAAAACAATGTTGTTGTTGAACTGTTCACTCGGTGATTAGGGACTTGAGAGTCTTATTTAGCCCTGTGTTTGTAATCAGTGTTAAAGTGAACTTTGCTAAGGTTGGCAACATACCTGCTGCCCACACCCCATGTTTTGAAATAAGCTCAACTGACCCTTCATTGAAAGTGGCTTTTTTAACTTGCATTCTCTTCTTTAAGTTGGGTCTAACGCAGTTGGTTCTTGCTTGCATATTATGAGCAAGAGACTCTTTGTCTCCTCATGTTGCTCCCTGGCCCGCAGCTCCGAAGAGATGTTGTGTTGGAAACCATGTAATAAAAGTGGTGGCTTAACTTGACAGCTTCATCTTCACGCGTGAAGAAGGCTGCAGTTATTTTACAGTGCTCTGGTGAAGTGGGGCCGTCCTTGTGTTTAATCCCATTCCTAGGAGGAAAGGTGATTTTTTGCATTTCAGGGTACAGTGCTGATGGGGATCCTTGCAGTCATGGTCAAATGTAAAGGGGCTACTGGGACTTGTTCATATTTGTTGTGGTTGCTTTTTTGTTTATTTTTTTTGAAGAAGTTAATGAATTTGCATGTGAACTGTATTGTATTTGCATAAGCTTGCTAGCTGTGTCTCTCTTGATTTAATTGCCGTTAAGTGGAGCCTGCTGGAAACTCTCAGCATTCAAGTGCCTGGAGGATGGGAGACTCTTCAGGCAGGGTCTCCATCTCTGGCAGATAACTGAAACTTCAGAACAGTAGTGCAAAAAAAAAAACCCCAACCAACAACCCAACCCTATAAGCGAGTTGACTGGTAACAGTGCTGTTTCTGGTATGCAGTATGATTCAGAGAAGTAGAAACTTGGCTTAAAAAAACAGATGTAGTGAGTAGTGACAAAATATCCAAATACACAAAAACACAACACTTAATGGATTCCAAATCTCTAAAGGAATTAAATGATAAATTTAGATATGCCTTTCAAAGAGTAGAGCCAGCAGTGACATTTTAAAGCAAACTTAGAAAAGAAAAGCCTAAAACCTCCAGCAACAACCCTTCTGCCATCCTGAAAGCAGACCTAGAGCAGTGAGAAATGCTATCAGAATGTGTGGTACCATCCCCTGGAATCTCCATGAGCATGTGATGCAAACAAGGGGGGAAAAGTGCCCGTTTTCTGACTGATGTTCAATGAATCATCAATCACTGCCTAAATAAGATGGCATGAAGAGAAAATGAGGAATCTGTTATGTTTTCTATGATTCTGGGTATTCATTAATGAAATAAAAAGATCTATCTGTACCTAAATATAATTATTAGTCAAGATTTCAGTGGAGGAGGAGAAAGCTAAGTTATTGGATAGGTTAACAGTATTTTTCTGAATATGAAACTGTCTTGTTCATCTATCCTACCTAGGCAAGGCTGTCTGAGAAAGGGGGGAATCATCTAGATGCTGCTTTTACAGCCTCAGCTTGTGTGTGCTGTGGAAATGGCAATATGGTGACATTAGAGTCTTGATACCAAGTTTTTTTGTGTTTTGAGATGTGAAGGACAAAACGCTGTCTCTAAGCATGTGATTATAGCTTGATTATTAATTTTTTTCTTTCTTTAAAGCCAACTCATGGAGCCTGTGGCTTTTCCTGTTGTATTCATTTAACCGCAGACAGAAGCAGTGTTTTAGGCTCTATTGTATTTCGACAGCTTCCAGACTAACCAGGTAGTAAAAAGTCTTTGATGCAATTTTGTTCTACACTAGAAAAGATCCGAAGTGCGCACAGAAGATCTGGGATTCTTCTGATGTTGGATAACTTGCAAGGCAGTCCTGGGAAAATGTTGAGGTGCTCTCATTGACCTGTTGGCATGCTCCTGTCCCTGCCTCCTTCCTTTTATGCAAAAAGCCTTCTGTTAAGTGAGATGTTTGAGGATGGTGTTGTAGTGGTGGACTCTGCAGCAGCTACTGCTGAAGGTAAAGAAGGTGAGGTACCAGCAAAGATAGCATGCTCTGTAGCTCCCTTGAAAGATCTGAAGCCGTTCAGCCCAGGGATACAGCTGGAATTTTGTATTTGTGGCCCTGATGGATTTTCCAGACCCCATCCCTTTGGGGGCTGGGGGGAGGCATTGGTAGCTGAATGGTTTCCAAATGCAGGAGACAGGACTGTGTTGTGGCTTCTGACTGATTCTCCTTAGGGTGATTTTCATTTGAAAGCTTTAGCAAAAATACTCATTGGTTGTTAACTGTTTAATTGTTTGTCATTATAGCTGGTGGGGTAGGAGAAAAGTGGTAGGAGTTGAATCTTGATGGGCTGACATTGCTGTGGGTTTGAAAGGAAAATGCAGGGAAACCAGGCAGAAGAGTACCTTTTATTTTTTTTCCTTTCCCATTGGACTCTCCCTATTTGGCTGTAAGCTGCTTTGATTAAAACCATGCATTTTAATGCTTCTGGACAGAACCTTGACCGAGGAACAGCTTCAAATGTCTGAGTAGCCTTGGCTTTCACTGGAGATGTGCTGCTCTCTGACCAGGGGGCTGGTGGTCATGCAGTCAGGGGAACTGGTACTAATCAGGCTCCAGTTCCCACTGCAGGCTTTCTCTAAACTGTATCATCACTCCTAAGCCTGTGCCTAGATGTTCAGAAAGTGAAAGTGTATAGAGGCAGCCAAGTGTGACAGTGGTGATGAATTTTGCAGGTTGAAGAACTGCTTAAAGAAGGTGGTGTTGAAGCAATCCCAGCGTGTGCGCGTGGTGTCTCCTGAATGCCCAGAACACCTTTCTGACTCGGAGGAACTGCTTTGCAATTTGCATCCCATGTGCACACAGTGTTTTGATGTGGCTGGCTAGTTCAGTTTTTCTCTTGACTTTAGGGTTTGTTTTCTGTCGTAAGACGCAGAGTAAAGCTGATGAATGCATAGCTCTTCCATGTCTTGGCAGCTGTTCCTTGGAGTGAGAAACTAAATATTACATTATCTTATCAGTATGGTCTAGTTATTCCTTCCACAGAAGCCCAGGAAAGCTGTAATACCACTTAATGTCTAACAGTCTGAATGTTTTTCTCCAACAGGAACCGTTCTTATCAGAAGCAGTAGTGGCCAACTAATGCTAGTATCTCAACAAGCAATAGCACAAGCTCAGAACCAGCCACAAACTACCACAAACGTGAGAGCATCTGCACCAAGCAGTAGACCTGCAATCAGAATATGTGCCCTACAGGTAACTGCTCTTGTAGCTTTTAAGCTGACGTCAATTTATGTTATGTGTTATATATATTATATATATTATGTTGTATAACAAAGATTGCAAGTAAGTTACAGAGGGTTAAATAAGCATTTGAATGTTTCTGAACAGCATGATGGTGTTTGGCTTTACACATAAAAGTCACTATGTGTTTTGCTTGCTTAGTTTGAAAAAAAACCCCCAAAACCTGCTAGCCATTACATATGGTATAATTCAAATTAAGGAATTGCTCTCTGATGATGTAAAAAGGGTTTTAAGAAATAAACAAACACCAAACCAACCCTCCCAAAAAGAAAAACTCTACCTAATTGGTTACTGTTAGTACCTGGACCCTTGTGATCTTCTGGTGGGATACTTCTCTGAAGCTGAGTGAAGCTGAGGACCTTTCCTATGTTCCCAGGATGTTCCTTCTTCCCTGATCTCTGCTGGCTCTTTACTTCCATCTCTTGTAAAGTGGTCAGAGAGGGTACAAAAAAGCAACCATCTGCCAATTTCTTGCCAACATGCTCAGAGTTTAACTGTTTCATTCTGATTAGGCATTGCATCTAAATGTCTTTGCCTCTGTCCTGCTAGTTTAATAACTGGTAGACAAACAGCTTTGTGGAACAGTGTTTAAACTGTCTGGGTTGAGTGATGCCTGTATGGTTGCTGTAAGAATGGATGGCTTGGTTTATAGCACATTTTAACTTCAGTGTATTTTTTGTCATTGACTTGTCTGACAGCTGTTCTCTGAACATGTTGTGGTTTTTTTTCTTTTTCTTTTTTTTCTTTAAGAACTCTGGCACCCAGTTACTAAAGAAAGTAACAGCTACTCCTGTGAAACCATTATCTCAAACAACAAATGCTGTGGCTTCTACTGTTCAGCCACCTGCTGTAATACAGGTAGGTGGCAAGCTTTATAGTGCCATGGAATAAGAATAAGTGACAGAGAGAACTGGAGAAAATACAGATGTGTTCCTGTTATTTCTAACTCTAATCAGGTTTTCACTGAGCTGGTAACTTTTGTCCTCATGATAAATTCTTTCCTGAATGTCTTTTTTTAAAATGCATAATTTAATTATGCTCCTGCCAGTGTGTGTCAGCTCATCTTCTCTCACTGCAGTACAAAGTGCATGAAAAATGGATAGAATAAATAGTTCAGAGAGCCATTTCCAGTGCTTTTGTACGCTGTGACACAGCTCCTTTAAGCTCTAGCTGATGCTTTTCTGGGAGATGGAGACTTCCTGGTGCTTTCTGCTGTTTGGGTTCCCTGATTTCTTAGGGGAAAAAAAACCCCAAAAGTATACTTGGGGTGTTGTTGAGGGGGAGATGAGCTGTCTGCACTAGTCAAACTTTTTCAGGTCTACAGTTTCCCCCCTCCCTCATTAAAAGCTGAAGGAAGGTCATATCTGGAGACCTCTGTTCTCTAATTGAATTGAGTAGACAGGTTCCACAGATAGAGCTGTAAAAAGACAGTGGTTGGAAATACTTCATTATTTTTAGGTAGTTAGGTTTTTTTGTTTGTTTGTTTTAGTGTTTTTGTTTTATTTCCTAGGTCTTATTTCTCTTTTTCTAGAGAAATATGCTGTAGGTCTTTTCTGAAGAGATTCTTACTACCTGTAAAATATGCGACTTCTCTTAGATCCAGTTCTTCCTCTTTTCTTGGGGACCAGAGATCTGGATAAGCACATATGAAGAAAATAAAACTTATTTCTGAAGCTAAAATATTATTTTCCTCTCAATCTGGAGGAGAAATTGGGAAGAAGTCTGACTTGTACATAGCTTTTGTGAACAAGACCTTGAAGGAGGCTGGGCTATAGCAGTTGAGCAAGAACTCAGTAAATAAGCAGGATCAGTCATTCATAAAAACATGCTGAATGTATGCTCATGACCTTGAGGGTGTTTGAAGGATTGGGGGATTTGTGCACTGACCATGGGAACTAACAGTCGTGACTTCCAAATTTGTCCTCCTGCTATTCTTCTGTATCAGCAACTGAAAACTACTCACAGCTCTGTGATATTTTTTTTTTCTCCTCTTCCTTATCACTACAGATGGATAATGTTGGGGCTAAAGGGGAAAACCCTTAATACATATTCTATTTGGCATAGAATGGAACAACCTATGCTCTAAGAACAGTAGTGCATATTCCTTACCCACTTGTATTTTGGAATTGTAGCTACTGATTGTTAGAAGAGTTCTTTAGATTATAAAAGCAATAGGCATCTGCTATACTACCCATGCACTGAGGAGAAGAGATGAAGGTAAAGACTTCTTCAGTCTGAGGGCTGCAGCCACGTGCATCCTCACACCTCATGTGAATGAACACTGAGATTCATCATGCCATTAACTTGTCCTTTTTTAGTTTGCACGTGCCTTTGGCTTGGTTCTTCTGTACTTTCTTAGTTCAGCTTTCATGTAATCAATTTAGCTCGTGTTCTTCTGAGACATTCCAAGAGAAAGACATGGAATACTTTTTGTAATCCGTTATATTTGGATTTTTCCCTGCTGTAGAAACTTGAACATTTCCAAGGAGCCATAGGGCTGGATTTAAAGAGCAGGAGCCATGGCTCTAGGAAAAATTAACAGCACTGTTTTGTTCGGAGTGGCTTCCTTCTGCTTTGCAGAGGATTGTAAAGCCCTCTGTATGAGCTCCTTGTACAATAAGGAGTAAATAGGTGCACTATGGAAACACCCTGCCATTGCAGGGCCACCTCAGTCCTCACCCTGGGGTGGGCAAGAGGAGCATGGGCAGGGGAGTCTGTGCACAAGGTTGTGGGAACTCTCTGGGGAAAGGAAGGAAGAGCCCTTGGGTCTGGTGTCCTTGGCAGCGGTTCATTCATCGGTCCTTAAAGAACTTGCTAACGTCTTGACAGTTTTTTGAGGTCACAAGAGAGGTGTGTTGGTGTGGAAGTATGATGGCATCACAAGAAGTGGGAGACAGTGGAGAGGAAGCGATCCTTGGCTTCACTGTGTATCTCCTATCTGATGCAAAGTACAACTTGGAACAGTACTATCTGCAGAACTCTCTAGTTACTGACTCCAGGGTTATTCTCATCTACAAAAATATTTCCTTTTATTTTTTTTTTTTAACATTCCTGCATGTTTAAGCTCTGAGGTCAGACAAAATACTTGCACTTTTTCATTTTTTACCTTCTTCCCAGATGGGGTCAGGAAGCTGCAAAGTATCTAATTAGCATCATGCTGGGGCACTTTCATTTAGATGCAGAGCACTACTTCTCCTGAAATTGCTTCAAAATATGCAGGATTAATGCCATTTTTTTTGTTGGCGACTGTTTCTCTGTTGTTGGAAGTGAGAATGAGAATTGTCAGTAGTGAAAAAGGTTGAGGGCAGATGACAGAAGTTAATTCCCATCTATTCATCTTCCTGGGAAAAGGGTCCAGCAGCCTTCCTGTTGTTCTCTCCCTCAGCTGATAAAATGCCGTTCTGGTCTTGATGTGTAAACATGCTGGAATTTGCAAGAGAAGAGCTCCCGTGAACCTCATGTTTTTGACTTTTTAAAGCCCAGGGCATTGCAGCCTGACAGATCTGTACTCTGTCCCCTTCCATCTCCCTCCCGTCCATCTGTTTGTGGGATTCTCATGCCCAGCTTGCCTCCCTCTGGTCTTAGAGCTGCTGAGCCTCATCCTTGGAAGAGGCAGCGGTGGTGGCAAAGATCCTGCAGAGAGCTATTAAAGTGTTACCAACAGTGGGAGTCTACACTGAAAGCTGTTTGGTAGCTTGCTTTTTTCATATCAAGCTGGCAGCAGCGTGGGGAGGGGGGGGACCCACCCAGGAAAAAAATTATTTATAAATAAATGACAAAAGTGCCAAGGTTTTGCTTTAGCTTTAAATGTGTGTTCATTAATTGTCCCTATTCTGAAAGACTTGGAAGCCTTTTGATATTCTACATGATGTCTATCCAACTCTGATTAGTTTTTGTTTTGTCTGAGATAGGGTAAGTTAGGCTCTTGTCTTACTGTCTTATCATTAATGCAATTAGCAAGTGTTAATTTGTGATTGTTGGACTAAATTGAGGTGTTTAAATGTGTTAAGAGTCAGCGAAAGTAATGGTTTTATGCAGATCTGAACCTAGAATTTGGCCTAGAACACCAGGCTTTCACTTCCTCCTGAGTGAGAGGTTTGGAGGGAAAACACCCAAATTTAAGTTCCAGATGCTAACCTGAAACTCTTACTTTTCTATCATTTGAAGATTCAATCTGGTATTTGAGTTTTCAAGTTGAGAAATCAAAAGTAGAGGCTTTTGTAGAGGGCAAAGTCTTTTGTTCATACTGTATTCTCTTGTATCAGAAGAATTGTGTTGGGGGTTTGGGTGTGGTGTGTTTTGTTTCTCCCTTTAAAATATGAAGCAGAAATACTTTAGTAGATTAAATAGCAATTTCAAGAGGAAAATCTGTCTTGGAAAGGAGAGAGGCACTTGTGTTCTTGTTTTTCCCTAGACGTTCATTATTCTGGTGCTGGAGCTTCTGAAGCTGTTGGTTAATTCTGATGAGGTTTTTAAAAAGACGTCTCAAAAATCATCAAATTTTGTGAGGGTTTGTATCTGGGCAGAGGAGAGGAAAAGGCAGGAGGAACTTGGTGGGTGTGTTTGCTCAGCTGGCTGCTTCTGCTGGCACATGCATCCCTCCAAAGTGGATGCAACATCTTTTGCTTACCATACATGTGATAGGAAGAGGGAGAAATACTGCAACTGGGAGAGGAGCTGCAGGGGCAGAAAGGAAGATAAATAATTACTGAAGGTCAGCTTTATCTTCAGAGTAGTATCACCTGACTTAAGTGTCCAAAATTCATTAGACTGTAGGAGCCTGTCCAAGTTAATACATTGATTTGTTCAAGACAACTTTTACCTTTCTCTCTTCACTTGAGGTTGCAGGCAGTGCTTCAGCCTGGGTGAGCCTTTGTCATTTCCCCCCCTGGTTTAAAAACAGAATTATGGCTGGGCGGGTTCTGTCACCTCATTTATTAAGAGCCTTGCATAGCAAATGAATCCAATCTCTAAATGCAAAGATAAAAATAGTGTATGTTTTAAACAGTGGTGTGGAGGGAGGGCACTACCGTACATGCTAGCAGAATACAGTATGTTCGTCACGTTAGTCTTTGCTTAAAAAGTGTTAATTTTTCTTTGCAGGCAGCAGCTGCAACAGCCAGTGTTACTACAGCTACTGCTGGAAAGCCTTCGAGTACTGGAACACCTGTAAAACTTCCAGTTACAGGACCACCTGCACAAGCTATCTCCCAAAAGGCAGTCTCTGTGAAAGCAGAGGGCACAACAGTAGCACAGACCAGCACTTCTACAGTAAGGGGAGGGGGGGGGGGAAAAAAGTTTTTAATTAAAAATTAACATTCTCTATATTCATCAGAGGCTGGAGAGCCAAAGCAACGTCTAGCAGTCTTCTCTTTATTTCCATGCTAGGAGATGCTAGAGAATGTGAAGAAATGCAAGAATTTTCTTGCCACACTAATAAAACTGGCGTCTAGTGGACCTCAAGCCTCTGAGATGGGGCAGAATGTGAAGAATCTGGTGCAAAATCTCTTGGTGAGACTTTTTTTTTTTCTTTTAAAATTGCATCATTTGTATACAGCTTTTTGGCATTGTCTTCATCATAGGTTTGTTCCTTGCCTTTTTTCTAACAGCTGAAGAGATGGATTTGTGTCTGAGTACATCTGACACTGTTAAATTCTTACCTTGTAACTGTTATTTTAGCTGGGTTCCCTGCTGTATTCCCTCCCCTCACATTCCTCTTTCATTTTATGTACACAGGTAAGTGACATCAGGAGGAGCTGTTGGTGTTAAGACAGCTTCTGGGGCTGAGCTGCTTTTATTTTTTGTTAAGTTAGTGTAGTTTTGAGTCCTCAATGGCAAGGGTATTACCATGGAGGTTGTAGTGCAGTGCTAAGTCCATACTACTGCTTTACTCCCAAGACAGAACCAACTTATAGGTTAATTGTGAAGCTTTAGTGGAACAAGCATGACATGATCTACGTCTTTGGGCAATGGAATAGAGAAGATAATGTGGTGGCTTGCCAAACTCAGTCTAGAAAAGCATGGTGTAGACAGAGGTGTAGTATCAGGGAGCAGATTGTCTGAAGATGCAGCCTTGCAAAAAGTTGATTCCTGTGCCTCCATTTCCCTGCTGGACTATACACCTTGCTTCTGTAGGAACATACTGAGGCTGTTCCTTCTTGTGCTTACAGTGCTTTTATTTCTTTATTTTAAGAACAGTTGTTCTTCTACATTAACACACCACGAACTGTGTGCTGGTTTGCTTTTTGTAGGCATTTGAAAACGCTGTTCCTCTACCATTCAGTATATGCATATGGTTTAAATGCAAAATAAATTGTTTTGTACATATAATGGTTTAAATGCAAAATAAATTGTTTTGTACATATAATGGTTTAAATGCAAAATAAATTAATGGTTTGTACATATAAGGGAATCAAAAGCTTTGATGTAGGTCAGTCCTTAAGGCAGCATCTCAAGAAGTGGGTGCCAAGTGCCTCCGCACTGAGGTGTAGGGTACCAAATCACTGCATCAATAGATGGTACCTCAGTGACCTGTACCCACAGCAGAGCGAGACCTAACAGGCAGCAGATCATATGACTGCTCTAAGTTCTGTTTGTCTGTAATTATATGATCCTTAAAACCCCTGCTCTGGTCATGTAGATCCTTGGAACAGTTGTTCTGAAAGGACCATAGGAATGAGAGGAGTAATTTCTCTGGAGAGACAGAGATTGGTGCTGGGGTCCCTCTTCCTTGTGTGTCTGTGCCTCCTTGGAGGAGGTTGTGTTCTTGGTGACTCTGTGGCAGGGTTTCACCTGAGAGAGTGAGAAAGGGCAGCATTGGCTGGGGCTACCCACCACCTGAGCTCTGTAGTTGTGAGTTGAGGGGTCTCAGAAGTCTGCTGCAGCATCCTAAGCCTGCAAAGCCCTTGAGTCAGGTGTTTGTGTTGGGGCAGAGCAGAAAGTATTAAGAAAGGAGACTAATCTGCAAGCCCCAGAGGACTGTTACCACAGTGATGTGCAGAAGTGATGTTCTGATGCTTCTCCTGCTTTTGAAAGACAGTGTTGAGTGTTCAGCTTTATTATGCTTCGTATACATTAGACTAGAATTGTTTTACAAAATCCGAGTTGTCTTTGGTCTGCGGTCTCTTTAAATTGATCTTTATGCAGATAAACGACCTTTACAGGGGGGGGAAAAAGAGCTTGTAGTGGATTTTAAATATCTGCATAACAATAAGGTACTCAAAAGGATCAATGCTACTTATAAACTTGTTTCTATCAGTGCACTTCAGTCAACGAGTATCCTTAAGTGTGTTAACTGCCTGTAGTTGAAGCAAGTAATTGATAATACTGTATCTAAATTACAACATCATTTTATCATAAACCCTTTTGTTTAAAAATGCAGGAGGAAAAAAGCATTTGAGTACTGAAATTGAACAATTACATGATAATGTAAATTCCTGTGAAGTTTTCATACATCTGGGGGAGGGGGGGAATGGTAGTTTCATAGTTACAGCTTCCCATTGTAATTTTACTTTCCTCTTAGGAAGCAAAAATTGAACCAGAAGAATTTACAAAAAAGCTGTACATTGAGCTCAAGTCATCTCCACAACCATACTTAGTTCCTTTTCTCAAGGTAAGTGGCCGATTGTGGATGTACAGCATTTAATCTCAGGAGGGGAGAGGACCAGAGAACAGTGGAGTCAGAGCATTCCAACAGGTTTATTTGCTCAGGTCAGTTGAGGAGTTGGTGCTAAACCTGTGTGACTATTGCTCTTGGAAAGACAATTCTTTTGGGGGGAGGGGGGATTTTAGAGGAGTGATTTAGGCTGTGTTATTAAATTGGAGAGTAATTACCCTCTAGCCAGTTGTGGAGACTGATGTTTTGGAAGCTGGTGCATCTATAGATGAGCAGCTATACTAAGATGACCTTTTACTCATCAAAACTGTAGCTATTCTGAGTTCTAATACAGAAGACTGACCACAGTGGCTGTGCACAGTTTATGCAGTATTTAAGCTCAAAAAGAATCTGTCTTCTGGTTTGTGTTTAACTGGAGGCAGGAAAAAAAAACCAACCACCCCTTTCTCTGGAAAGGGTCTGGTTACTGCAGTTTAGGTGAAGTAACCCAGGACAGCTCCAGCTCCATTCAAGCAAATAATCATGTAAATTAAAAAAAATACTCTCTTCCCATTGTACTATGATTAAAAGTGTTAATAACATAAAAATGAACATCTTTGCTGTGTTAAATCTAAGTGAAAACATGGAAAACTTGGTTACATCTACTTAATTGCACGGTACACGGTGTTCTTAGGCTTGGTAGCTCTGTTCTTCTCCTTGGCATTCGTGGAGAATAGGCATGGTGGAGAATCAGGGAAGAGTTAAGTGATAAAGCTGGGACAAGAGGTTTCCTGGAGTTTGTCCTCTTAGTATTTGACAGCACGTACAACAATGCTTTGATAATGCTGGTGTTACTTTGGGTGGTTGGTGTTAATCTGCTCAAGTGTGGGACGAATATTTTTGTTACGGGGCAGCCCTTAGATGCTTTGCTGGCAAGTTTGCTGGGAGTCTAGAAGATGACAGTCATCTCTGCAGGCCTTGATAGAAAATTTTCATCTTGGTCAGTTATTTATTCTCTTTAATTCCCTGGAGGCTTCTTAAATGCCCCTGTGAAAGCTAGAAAAAAACAAACAGCTCAGAGCATGGGCTTTCCTTTTTTTGTGGTGGACAATAAGTTTTCCGTGGGAGAGCATGTACACTTGTGGTCAGGAAGGCCAATGGTATCCCGGAGTGCATACAGAAGAGTGTGGCCAGCAGGTCGAGGGAGGTTCTCCTACCCCTCTGCCCTGGTGAGAGCACATCTGAAGCACTGTGTCCAGTTCTGGACTCCCCAGTTCAAGATGGAAAGGGAAATGCTAGAGAGAGTCCAATGGAGAGTTATGAGGATGATGAAGAGACTGGAACATCTCTTATGAGGAAAGACTGAGAGACCTGGGGCTGTTCAGTCTGGAGAAGAGAAGACTGAGAAGGGACCTTATTAATATTAACAAATATCTGAAGGGTGGGTGTCAAGTAAAAGGGGACAGTCTCTTTTCAGTTATGCCCTGTGATAGGACAAGAGGCCATGCTCATAAGCTGGAACACAGGAAGTTCCACCTCAGCCTGAGGAGAAACTTCTTTCCTGTGAGGGTGATGGAGCCTGGCCCAGGCTGCCCAGAGAGGCTGTGGAGTCTTCTTCTCTAGAGATCTTCTGCCTGGGTCTGTTCCTGTGTGGGCTGCCCTGGGTGACCCTGCTCTGGCAGGGGGGTTGGACTCAGTGATCTCCAGAGGTCCCTTCCAACCCCTACCATGCTATGATTCCTGCATCCAGTGCAGCCCTGGCTGCAGAAGGGCCAGGCTGTGGGTGCAGGGTCAGCGTGACTTGCAGAGGATTCCTATGAGCTGCGTGGAGTCTCAGCAGAGCTCTACCAACTGCTAGGTCAAGTTTGGTCTCAGAGGTAGCGTAGCTGCTTTCTGCAGGGCCCTGGCTGGTAAACCCCACTGGGCATGGGCTGGCTGCTCCTCCTCTGTCCCTGAAACAGCACAGCTGAAACTCCGTAGCTCTGCACAGACCCAGCCTGGATCTGTCCCAGCTAGACCTTCTCAGGCACTAGTAAACCCTGATAGCCCCAGACCAGCTCTCACAGAGGAGCTGAGGGTTGGCTTTGTGCTTGCTAATGCTTCCACTCCTTCAGGTCCTCCGAGGGTTTCACAGGATCATAGAATGCCCTGGGTTGGAGAGGGCCTCCAAAGGTCACCTAGCCCAGCTCCTCCCTGCCGTGAACAGGGACATCCTCAACCGGAGCAGGTTGCTCAGAGCTTCATGAAGCCCGACTCTGAATTTCTCCAGGGTTGGGGCCTCCACCACCTTCCTGGGCAACCTGTTCCGGTGTCTTACCACCCTGATGGTAAAGAACTTCTTCCTAATGTCTAATCCAAATCTACCCTGCTTTAGTTTATAGAGTATTGCATCTCATCCTGTCACTACAAGCCCTTCTAAACAGCCCCTCCTCAGCTTTCCTGTGGGTCCCCTTCAGGCACTGCAGTCCTGTAAGGCCTCCCTGGAGCCTTCTCTTCTCCAGGCTGAGCAGACCCAACTCCCTCAGCCTGTCCTCACAGCAGAGGTGCTGCAGCCCTTTGACCAGAGGTATTAGCTCAGGTACAGCTCAGACCTCCTGTCCTCCCAGCAGTCTGCAGCCCGAGGGAGTGAGCCATCCCAGCACGTGGAGAGCTGCCTCACTTTGTGCACGGACCCCGAAGCGGTTCCACAGGAGTTAAGTTGGGTTCAGCAGGGTGGGTCAGACCCTGACCCACCACAGCAGAGCCACTGCACGTTTCTGCAGCGGGCACTGGGATTACGCGGGCTGTTCTGGTTTGGGCAGCATCGTAGCCCATAATGCAGCCCATAATGCTCGAGGAGGTTCTCTCTCCCTGGGGCACATTGCATCGACAAAGAAATGTTGCCACTTCAGAAGCGTTGTGTAGACCTTTTCATGGATAGTGAGCTGACTTTGTAGTGTTATCCGGCCTTAAAAACATCTTGCACCCTGATTGCTTTTTTTTTCTTGAGGAAAAAAGTGTGTTTGCTACACACCAGTTAGGTCTGGTCTGTAACTCGGAGCAGCGGTGGCAGGACCTGGTGCCAAAAGGGAGCTGACTTCAGGAGCACTTCTCTAAGGTGCTGCAAGGATTCCTTCTGGCCTTGTTTGCGGGGGGGAATGCTTGCAACTCAGGCCTGGAAAAATGGTGATGTGGCTTGTTGCCAATTCATTTTTAGGGAGTGAAGTGGAATTTTAGGGAGGACTCTCTGGAGTTGTTTCTTATCTTTGAGCTGCAGGTTTTTGATGGAGTTGTACATGTTCTGTTTTGTCTGTTCCAGTGAAGTACAGTGACTTTGGCTGGGAAGCCTGCTTGATTTCTCAAATCTGCTGGGTGCTTTTGGTAAATAAATTGCATCAGGAGCGCGAGGAAGGCTGAATGAACAGCCTTGGAGAAGAAAAGCAAGTGAATGCTAAAGATAGTTGTGCCGCTGAAGGTCTAGGTGTGCAAACAGCTCGTTCACTTGGTATGTTAGCATGTGAGATGCTGTGCTTTTTCAGGAAGCCCAGAACAGCAGCAGTGTGCTGGAGAGCCTTGCAAACTTCCCAAACTGTCAAGGCAGGGGGGGAAAGGGTTTGTGAGAACGCACAGGTTGCTGCAAAACTGAGTTCCCTTGATTCTGAGCTGTAATAGATTGTATATAGTCAAGGGGAAAAATCTGTGGAGGGCTTGAAGATTATTCTGTCCATTAACCTTCTCAAACAGAGGTGTAGTAAAAATGAAATGTTGCCAGCTATCTTTCCTGAAGTTCTCCTGCTGCAGAGAAGGGTCTGGCTTGAGCTGTGCTGCTGCAGCTCCACAGGCATTATTAAAGTGCTGTCCCCCTCTAGTGTACCTACAGCTGTACTGGTGGAGAAGGGCTGGGATCTTCAGAGCTTCTCTCAGGCTTTATTGGATAATTTCTAGTTCTTTGTCAACAGGCTCTGTGGAATAAACACAGCTGTTACAATAGAGCAAGTTTTTGGCAAAACTAATTTTTTTTTTTGGTAGTAAAGCAGTTAAAATGGTCTTATTCTGAAACATAAATTCTGGGTTGAAATTTGTAAACAAAAAGCCAAAGTTGTGGGTGAGTTTCCCTATGAAAGGGATTTACCATGTGCAGTCAAGCTGTGGTGGCTGCTGACCTTTGCCCAGCCTCTGGTTGATCCTTGTGCTCTTAACTGAGCAGCAGCAGCATCAATTTAAAGGGTGCCTGAATTCTAGCAAAACTTGTTTGGAATTAGCAATTTATTGTCTCATGAAAAATGAAAATTGGAAGATGAGGAAGAGGATTTGGTTGCTAATGTTTTAGTATTGTGGAAGGCTCTGCTGATGTTACATCCAGTGTTTTTTTCTTTTTTTTTTTTCCTCCTAGAAAAGCATGCTTGCCTTACGGCAGCTGATGCCCAATGCTCAGAGCTTTATCCAGCAGTGTCTGCAGCAGCCAGCTCCAACCCAAGAAGCCGTTTTGACTTCTACCTCTGCAGCAGCAGCTCCTTCAAGAGCAGTGGCAACCTCAGCTGTAGCAACAACTTCTCTTCCAGTTGTACAACCAGTGTCTGCCCCTGGAGCAGTCACAGCCTCTC
>JANVCC010000261.1:8009406-8081003 GCA_025345505.1 Todiramphus chloris collaris | reverse complement strand
AACCAGTGTCTGCCCCTGGAGCAGTCACAGTCTCTCCAGTTGTAAAACCAGTGTCTGCCTCTGGAGCAGTCACAGTCTCTCCAGTTGTAAAACCAGTGTCTGCCCCTGGAGCAGTCACAGCCACTCCAGTTACTAAGCCAGTCCTTGCCAGTGCATCGGCGACAGCTTCTCTGCCAACTGTGAAGCCTGTTCCTTCCTCTGCGGTTTTGACAGCATCTCTCCGACCCGCACCTTTCATTCTCAGCACAACAGCAACATCAGGACTGACTGCTATCCAAACTGTCAAGCCAGTCTTCACCTCTGCAGTAGCAACATCCTCTCTCCAGTCTCCAAAGCCAGTGCTGGTCTCTACAGTGGCATCTTCAGCAACAACACCTCTCCAGCCTCTGACACCAGTCGTAAGAACTCCAGTCAGTATTAAAATCAAGCAGCCGAACTCCATCATTGCACAGTCAGTGGGGGCTCAGCAGGTGGTTAAAGTGAAACAGTTGGTAAGATGAATTTCTCTGCTTTGTTTTAACCAGGTTTCTTTACTTTGACACTTCCCATTTTGTAAAGAGCATACCAGTTTGGATCTTAGCCTTTTTTTTTTTTTTTTTTTAGTGGATAAAGCTAGTTGTCATGAGTTAATCAGTTATGTTTGTCTTAGATTAGGGATATTGAGCCCTTGCTGAAAAGGTGAATCTAAAGCCAAGCTGTAAGCTCAGTGTCTTGCAAGACATGCCAACCAACCATTCCACCAGTCTGATCACCCAGCTTGAGACACAAGGGGACATGCGTTCTGACCCCTGCTCTGTGTGCAGCCAGGCTGTGCTGGAATCTGAAAGAAAAGGCAGGAAATTTTAGAGTCAGAAACTGCTAATGGGGTGCTTACCTTAATTGCTGTGAGATGCCCTGTTATGGTTGTGCCTCAGCTAGTCCCAGGGATTCCAGGCTCTCTACCTTGGTAGTTCCTACCCTGGGTACTTTGCAGGCACAGGTTGCTTGATGATGTTTAGTGATATATTAACCAAAATGTACAGACTAGCTCAAGGAGCTTTTCAGAGCAGAGTTCTCATCTCCAATTTTACTGAGACATGTTAATTATGAAGTCATCCAAAAATGAGCTTTTTTCTATCAGGCCTCATTAGCTAACAAATTCCAGGAGGAATAAATGTCCTACTAAAACAACACCCTCAAAAGCAATGTGTGAACATTTTTTTTCTTGGCATAGGTTAACCTCTTGCTAATGTTAAATAACCAACAAACTGTGGATCACAGGTATACCCAAGAGAGCAACAACTGTGAAATACATTAGGTTTGGTTTATGGGTGTTTGAGATACTGAGTAGTATGCTATCTAACAGATCTACCTCTAAATAATTTTCTTGGGTATTTTGAGCAATAGTCTCCCTTTGTCAGATAAAGAACTCTGTTCTTGAGTAGGACTTCTTTGTAAAGGTTCCTTTCTTTAGAAAGAAGGGAAAAGTAGATGTCCTAGGACACAAGGTTTACTTTCTCCAGGTACAGGGGAGCGTCTGGTGTGTGAATTTCCTTTGTAGGTTCTTTATTTTGTATACTTGATTTAACAGTATTCAGATCCCTAAAACATTTTGCTTTTTACATTTTCTTGCTGTCAAAGTGCATAAGGTGGGTGTGATCCTGCCTTCTAAATAAAGACTTTATGCCACCAGCTTCTCACCTTTCCAGACTTGCTTAAAAGGAACAAAGCACTCGCCTATCCAGAGAGGATGGAGTGTTGTATTTATGAGCAGGTTCATTAAAAAAAACAAAACAACAAACCCACAACAAGAACAATCCCACCCCCCATAAATACACATCCCCAAAGCAGACCACCCTCAAACATCCATCTAGCATATGCCCTGACAGTCCTTGATAGTAGCAGCCAACGCCAGATTGGAAAAGGAGCTGGTACCCGTACTGTCTTCGAGGACTGTATTTAAAATTTCAGCCAGAAGAAAACGAGGGCTTCTTAGGTTGTACAAGGGCTGGAGAGCAGTTTGTTGGCTACACAGCAAGCCATGTAATCCAGGGGAAAGGTTGGCCATCTGTACAAATAGAGGAGGAAGCTAAACTCTCCGCTGGGGAGCTGAAACACTTCTTGAATATGATATTGGTGAGCTCAAGAACTGACTTCTGCAGCATGGCAGCCTATTGCAATTTCTCCTCTTCACCGTGCCTTACAAATGTTGACTTGCATACAAAGCATGTTTTTATCCTGATCTGGGTAAATCCCAAGCACAGTGATTAAAATACTTGCACTTCAAAATACCTATGTAATTTTTGGCCTTGAATTTAGTTGAAAGCCTGAGTTGACCACTTTGCAGCTTATCCATATCAGGAGCTTGGTGTTTGTTCAGACAACCAATTAGCACAAAGAGCAAGTTCCTAGAAGCATATGCACCTTCTAGGGCTTCCCTGCTGCCTTTCCTTGAAAGGACAGAGGGTCCATTTCCTCCCACAAGAAAACAAATCTGGCCCTCCCCTCCCTGAACAGAAGGGTCCTGCTGCCAGCTGAAGGGAAGCACTTGCCAGCTGTGCAAATCTGTCCATCTGATGCTGCCAGCAATTTCTTTCCCTTTCCAGCCTGCAGGTTGTCTGATGCCATACCCTCCCTCTGCATGCCCATTTCTCATTTAGGTCTCTTGTGCTTGAGGAATGGAAAGCAAACTTTCACCTGCCAGCTCCATGGTAATGGTCGTGGTGCTCAAGAATGCAGCACTGCAAAATGTCAATACCAGAATTGTGCCCAGAGTGATGGAACATGTAACTTTAATCCCTGTAGCATGATTGTGAAAACTCTGGGTTTCTGTGGTAGACTCTGAGGGACCTGCTCTTCAGGGATGGCGTTGGGATGGACTGCGTGCCTGTGCTGTGAGAGTTGTGTGTTTGGAAAGGTTCCCTTCTGGTGTCTTTCTTAACATAGCCTTATTTTAAGGGCATTGGCTTACAAAGAAGTCTCATCTTGGAAATAAAGCTTGCCTTGCTGTAGCATTGCTTTGTCTCTTGTTAAAGCACAAGAACTGAAAACATACATTATCAGCCTCCAATGGTGAGAAAGCTGCTGTGAGACTACAGCTTCATATTAAACATCAAGAGTTTTATAGTCCCTGTGAGAAGTGCTCCCTGGACATTACTAAGAATTGAAGCAAAGAGTGAAGTGCTTGTTCTGTTCCAACTGCTTGTTCTTAAGTGAGTTTTAGTGCTGAGTCCCCTCAGAGCTGATCTTTCCTGAACAGAGAGTCTCCTCCATCATTTTTCTGGGGTTTTCTTGTCCTGGATGTATGTGTTTGCATTCAGCTGGTGGTGGGGCTTTCTTCATGTAGTGTGTGATGATACCTCAATATCTCTCTGCTGATCTCTGAACTTTGCTTTATGACTGTAAAACAGCTTCAAGAAAGGCTCTCAGGGTTTCTCAGGCAGCCATGTCTATGCTGTCAGTGGGATGCTGCCTCTTTTTTAACTTAATGTTGGTGCTTTTTATTCTGATGTCTGTCAGCCTACTTAATGCAGCACAAAGGAACCATCCCTTGTCCTTATTACTTCCTGCTGCTAACCTGAAGAAAAGTGGCAGTAGCTCTTTCTCACAAATATTACCTGTTTTGGTAATAGGTCTTTCTGGCATTAGACCCATGTCAAAGTTTCTAGGACTGTTGTCTTCTGCTTGTTGCAAGTCCCAAAGACTTCCAGCTTCTGTTAGTGTAGCAGCTAGAACAGCAAACGGAAAATGAGCTTTGCTGCCAACGCATCCTTTCTGCTTCTCGTGGATTTAGTCTCCTTGGATACTTGACTTGCTTCCAAATCTCTACCTAGATTATTAATATTAATATGGGGATGGTTGGGGTGTGTCCTACTTGCTACACCAAGTACCTCTTTTCTGTGAATGTGTGGTGATGATGATGATGTCTACTGATAAATCTGAAGTTAGATGGCACAAGGAGACAGCCTGATTTCTAAAGTATACTAAATGTCAATTCTTTGTTCTGTTAAACTTGTGCAGTGAGTACAAGCACTCTCCAGACTTTCTGAAGTTAGAATAAAAGATGTAGAGGAGAAAAAGTGGTTTCTTGACCCTGAAAATTCCTTTATATTAGCTTTTTATGGCTGTAGAAACAGGATTCAATCTGAAGATGCTGGTAACTTTGTGCTTTGGTAAAAGCACATCTTTCTACTACATGTCATCAAGAACTTTTTCCAAAGGGTATATCAAAAGCTGCAGATCACATTCTGCTAACTAGGAGACTTAGAAATGAGGCTTTTAGGAATGCTGCAACTTTATTACTTTCTTGCATTTTAATAGCTGCCCCTGAAGAGGAAGAATTAGGATTTATCAGCTGTGCCTGTAGGTGTGTGTTGTGATGACATCCTGCTGTCTAGTTTTGCTTCTTTCAAGAGCCTCTTTAAAGAAAACTTAGCAACCCCCTTCCTTTTTACCCTTCAGCAGTGTACTGATGTTGTTGTGTAGAGGCTCTACTCGCTATAGCTGTTGCTGGTTGGTTACTTCATGGCCCCGCTTAACTTTCCTTAATGCTTTGAAACTCAGCATCTCAATTTGCAATTGATGTTGTGGCTCCAAAAATGCATTAGTAACTTGATAGTGTGTACTCCTAATTATTGACAGAAGAAGGATTTAATGCAAGACTTTAGTTTGTTTTGGTGCTCTCTCTTTTTAACTATGTGTATGGGATACTTTTGAACTTACTGGCAGACAGACTCAATATTCATTTGTTAGTTTAAGCAAGACTTAAGGACAGGAAAGCCTCTTGGTATAATGGATTGTGTAACAGTGAAATTCATCTAGTATGGTTATCAATAGAAAGTAGGAGTGAAGTGTCTGTTAGAGCTCACTGAAAGAGCTCGAGTTTAAAGCTCACTGCCAGTTGTTAAGATTTCTTGTCATGAAGTGGAAAAAAAAGGTGAGATTTTTCTGAGCATGCTCTTTGCTTTAAACTAAAAGCTCGATGTGCCTGCATTTCCCAGTGGCACTCCTGTCTAAATGAACATGTTGATACTATTTACATCTCTGTATGTATAACTCTTCTCACTCTTGGCACTGGATATTTCATTTCCAGGTAGTCCAGCAACCATCAGGAGCCATTATAAAGCAAGTATCCACGCTCCCACAGCCCTCAGCACTGACCCTGCAGACATCTGCTGAGGAAAGGATGCCACTGAACACACTTGTTCAAGCCAACCCCTTGCCTGCAGGTAAAGTGAGAGCTCTTTAATGAAGAAGGGAGGGGACTGCTGGGCTATAGAAGCAAGTGCAGGCTGTTGGTAGATTGTAGGAGTGTAAGAAGGCTGTTGTCTGTCAGGAGCAGCCAGCTTTGTGCAAGAAATTGAGTATCTTTACTATCTACTTGGAGTCCTGCCATGTCTACTCCTGGCACCTGTTAAAAACACATCAGTCAAACATTTGTACTTGTTAAGATACTGTGAGTAAGCTCTTTGCAGTGAACTTCCTTTAAACCATGATGCTTTTGAGAGTCATTTCACGTGACTTTGTCTTTTCCTTCAACAGGTCCAGGCTGATGCATGATGTGAGTTTGTCTCAGGCAGCCAATTCTCACTCAAACCTTTCCCTGGTCACCACAGAGGGTGTTTACTGACAGTGGGGGGTTTTAGGCTGTACAAAACATGTAGAATGTAAGACTCTGGAGTGTCTGGTTTTCACATAGATCTAATTAGCTGTTATTGAGTCTCCAGTAGCCTTTACTAGAAGTACAAACTGATTAAACACTTGCCTTAGTATTTTGCTTTCTGCTATGGCATGTGCTTTGTTTTGTTTTAGGTTCCATTCTGAAACAGATTACCCTGCCAGGAAATAAAATTCTGTCGCTTCAAGCATCTCCTGTTCAGAAAGCTAAAACAAAGGAGAATGGAGCAACATCCTTCAGGTAAAAATAAACAATACAAGTTTAATAATACAAGTTTACTATGGGAAGGAACAAAAGACAGCAGGTGTAGACGTATGAACAGAACCCAAATAAAAGCAGCTTTCTTTAGAAAAGTTTCATGCTATGCTATTTTTCACATTATAATACTAATTGAAAAGAGGGAACCTAAAAATTTTGGCCTCATAACAGATATGACTTAATATGAGAAAACTGTGCTGATGAAGTTGGCTTTTCGTCACGAGTAATTCTGCAAACAGCATGCATCAATAGCTATCAGGTTTTGATTTGTAGGGGAGGCATATTGATCTTCATCCTATGAGTACTATTAATTACTCTAAAGCAAAGTTACCTTGTATGAAAAGCTCTCCATAGGATTAAAGCAGATACAACCTCTGTTTTTTACAGATGGCTGGCTAGCACTGAGCTGTTGTTTGGGCTGGCTGGTAACCTGCCTAAAGCTCTGTGCTCTATTCCAGAATCTTTTATTAGCTCCTCTTACAAGCTTGTTCGTATATGTGGAGGTGAAAGTCTTTGACTACACCTCTAATTATGTCTTCTGGCATATTCTCTAGGCCCTTAGATTACAAGAGTGCTTAAGGCTTTTAGTTCTGGTAACTGATTAGCTTTTCAAAATCAGAAATTAGTTTTGCAGCTCTGAAATGTAGTGTTGGAACAGAGGTACAGACTGCCGTGAGTGTTAGTGGTCTTATGACTTAAAGGCAAGCTTGAAGTTGCTCTTCCAGGGATAAAAGCAGGCATGACACTTTTGTCTTGTTGATCAGTTGACTTCTCATCTCTTTAAAGCTCCAGCTTTGTGCGCACTGATACAGACAGAGCTGTTCTGCTGTTCTTTACAGTAACATACAGTAAGCAGCAAACACTTAAAACACTGGTAGCCAGAAGTTGAAATGAAAGCAATAGCTCTGTTCAGTTGCTTCAAGCTCTTATGAAATGTACTTCAGAATATAATTTGGATTGTAATTCTGGGTAGTGGTGTTTGAAATAAAAAAATAAAATCGCAGCATAAATATCATAATTAAAAACAACAACAACAAAAAACAAACTCCTAAAAAAATAGAAACTATTTTTCTTTTCTGTGATCTTCCAATTGGGATATATCAGCTGTCTTACATGAAGAGTTTGAATTCTTGAAGTTCCTCCCCCAAATTGTGAAATTCTGAGCATTGGAAAAACTCTGCTATTACAGTGTTATCGAGGTTGGGTTTCTGTTCTTGCTCTTGGATTGTGATTTTCAAAGTAGTAGGTGGTGTGGGTTAAGGTGTGCCCTTCTAGTTACCCCGCTGACTGGTGTCTAAAATGGAGCAAATAAATATGGATTCAGAAGAAAACATGTGCGTTGGTCCAACACCAGAGGGTGCCAAAGACTTGCTGTTCAGCAAACACACAGTGCAGCTGCATTGCTTGGGCTTTGCTCCTGTGGAATAGTCCCCAGAGCTGACTTCGTGCAGGGTAACGCTCAGAACTCTGTGTTGGTTTCCCCATGTCTTGATAATCTCAAATCACTGGAGATTTTTAACAGCGGGGAGAGTTTTTCTTCTTGATTTCTAGGTGTGACATGATAGTGTAAAAAAGCATTAAAGGAAGTGGTGTAGAATAGGAGCTTTAGGAGGGGATTGCTGAAACTGAAAGCAAGTCAGTATCCACCAGAAATGTCTGCGTGTATACTCTGGAATATTTTAAATTTATCACCTTAGCAGAATGATTTTTATAGATTACTTGAAGTACATGACACCTACTTAAAATGTCTGAGGTTTGTTTGAACAGCAAGGAAAAAAAGAATAGTAGAAAGTGCGAACTTAATACAGCTTCTCAAACTTAACATTACATTTCCTCAGAAGCAGTGCTCACTAATAATGATTTCTTTGGGTTAAGTAAAGTAAGTGCAGCAGTGTTTTCATAGCTACCAATTAATCTTTCATCAAGGTTTGTGACTTGGTGACTTAATGGAAACATATCCCACAGTGAAGAATTTAGAGTTGGTCCTTAAAAACAGCACAGGTAGAGTTGTCTGCTTGCATATAAGCTCTTTTATGTGTGTACTCGCAGGAGAGACTGTGTGCATGGGAATATTAGTGAAAATAGTATCCTAATGAAGACTGGGTTTAGAGAACTGAAACTTGTATATGTAGCTAGGTGTATAGTATAGAAGTTTACCACCTCCTCCTTGCTTGAGTATTTGGAGTATGTGGCCAGATTAAAAGCTGTAATTATTTCCTGAAGCCTCATGCTATGCAGTTGTAGCTGAGATGCAAGCATCCTTACTTGGATTCCATAAAGAAGTCCATTGGGGTCATGTCAAGCTCCAGCATCTGCAGCTCTGGTAGCTTGTGACCTGTGTTCTTGGTGCTAGTTGTGCTGGTTTTGTAATCTCCTCTATCAGCAGATCTGTGGCAGTCACAGCACTTCCATGGGATTCTTGTCTCTGCTACCAGCAAAGACTTCTCTGTAGTGGTCATTAGGAAGAGGAAACTGGAGTGTACTTGTGAAGATCAGTTAGCACTCAATTATCATGCAGTGAAGCCTCATTTACATGGGTGTTGAAAGGTCAGGGTCTCTGCTAGGCTGACAGAGCAGGAGTATTGGCTTGGAGCTGCTCAGTGGTTGTGAAGGGATAGGGGAGAGAAGCTGTTCTGGAAGCAGTGACTTCAGCTTTGAATTGTAACTGTCATCATCTAACAGTTGTCACAATCCTGGGGTTTAACACTTTTCTTAGCGTGATGGATTTGGGGCACTAAGCCGAGTCAGGAAGCTGTAACATCTAGTTAGATTTAATGAATTAAGCTGTTTTGAGAATCTGTTGGGTCTCCTTTTCCCTGAATAAATCACATAGAAACTCTTAGCCATGAGGAGGAGTAGGGGAAGGTTGGACTCCTGGAGAGAAGCCTGGCTGGGAAAGAAGTTTGTGGGAGAAGACTTGCAGCATAGAAACCTACTGAAGCCCAAAGGAGAAATTGCATCTATAGCTTAAGAAAAAAATCCCAGTACTTTCTGGTATCTTTTGAATATTGTTCAAACCCAACCCATGTTCTAATAACTTCATCTTCTACCTATTGTCAGTCAGAAGACAGCCTCCAAGAGATCCCATTTCACCTAAGAATGGCAAACCTCTGGCTAACTCCTTGTTTGAGTTATATAAACCACACAGCATTTTCTCTAAGTTAATGTTATCAAACCTTGCCAGAGAATACTTTTTCAAGAGGAGTGTATGCGTCTTTTTGTTTTGTTTTCTTTATTATCCAAATCAAAAGACCTTCAGACTGAGTGCTTCCACTTGTCTGCATTAATATTGCAGACTTCCGTTCTGGATTGGTCCTGAACCCTTGAAGCCACTATTAGGGCCTTTTGTCCATTTGTGAAGCAAAAAGGCTTTCCCTTGGTGATCTAAACTTGCATGAAAATAACTTGGATTGTTTCAGTGCCAAGTCCTGCAAAAACTCTTCCAGTATAAGCTTCATTGACTCAAAGGGCAGGGTCTGGGTTGGTTCTGGTATATGGACAAAGAGCATTTATATTTTATTTTTTTAAGGGAACTCACTTAGAAAAGTGAAGATCAAGTTCATGCTAGTATGCTTGTGCTGTGAAGCTTCATTTCGTGGGATGTACATCTCAGAAAATGGGCTTGTTTATCGTTCAGTGAGTCAATATTCAATTTCATTCAGCAGTTTTAGAATACATTTCCTACTTAAGAGTGGGTGCAGGGTGGTGGGCTTGTGAGGACTTTAAATTCAGGTTTATCTCAGTCCTTGCTTTCCAAGCTTGCTCAAAACTATAGTTTCATATAAAGGATTTGCATGCCTAGCAACTGAGGCATTAATCAAATGAATGTTTGAGAGGTACTTGACTGAAGAGTGAAAGCTTTTGGGAGCCTGGCTGCCCTGTCCATGCCCACACTGATCTGTTGCATAGGGGTAGCCTCCAAGATCTGTGACTGTAGCAGTTTGTTGAGGAGTTGAGATGCTCTTTCTTTGTAGCTATTCTGAATGAAGCATAAAATGTTGATTTTTCTCTTTAGCAGAGATGAAGATGACATAAATGATGTGACTTCTATGGCTGGGGTCAGTCTTAATGAGGAGAATGCGTGCATTTTGGCCACAAACTCTGAGTTCATCGGTACAGTGATCCGCTCTTGTGCAGATCAACCTTTTCTCTCCTCAGAAGTGCTTCAGAAGAAGATCTTGAACATAGGTGAGAAAAAACCCTATACATAACAGATATGTATGGATGTGGTATTTCTTTGCCCGTTTGTTTCATCAGCCAGCCTCTAATCTTTGAAGAAGGAACTGAAATTATTAAGACCTACCATCTCATGTTTTTACACCAAACTATACTGAATTTTTACTTCCCCTTCTAGGAAACAACAGTTCTCTAAGGGTTTTTTAATGCGGAAATAGTCTGAAAGCCCAACCAGAAAAAAGAAATTGGTGCCATTTTTGAGAACTGAGCAACTTTATTAGTCTCCAAGTTAATGGAACACGTAACGGCCCTATAGATGCTAGTGTCAAATCAGTCACCTGAGTGTGCTTTTCTATTTCTGCAGCCCCTAACTTGATTCATTGCACTGACTTCCCTAACAGCTTTTGCATTCCTCAGCCTGTTCAGATGTATGTACTCTATTGACTGACGTTACAGAGCCTGCCCACGTGATTAGGAAGAAGTTTCACACTGCCAACGTGCAGCAGGGCAGACCTTTGATTACGACTCCCTTTGTGAACAAAAATTGTTCATTAATTTTAGGCAAAGGAGATGTTGGATCTGTTTTGTGCCAGTGAGCGATACTGCGGCACCGATGTGGAATGGCTTGAGACTAAACTGGAATAGGAAGTTTTTAGTGTGTTTCATCTCAGCTGTTAGTTTCTGAGCAAAACAATAACTTGCTCAGCAATGTTGTGCTATGTCAGAGCAGGGAGTGTGTCTGTGTGTCTGATGGGTACCGCTGATGGCTGCAGCAAACTGGGCGAGTGTTGCTCAACTCCTTGCCTCTACCCTCTGCCTGGTAGCTTGCCATCCTGGAAGAGTGGGTTTCCCAGCTGAGCGTTCAGGACAGCCTGCAATTCATACTGTGATCGTGGTCGCAGTCTATTGACGTGCAGCTTGTTCTTAGTCTAAAGGAAGCAGCTGGCCTGTGACGTGCAAATGCTGTCTGCTACCTCAGCACCTCCTGCCCTGGTTAGCCAGTTATGCCATCTGAGGTGTAGGGGCTGCAGTTGAGTGAAGGAAGTGCTGTGCTAGTTCTGGTTTAGATCTGGGTGCTGCAGGATAAGAAAGACATCAAGGGGCTGGAGCGGGTCCAGAGAAGGGCAATGAAGCTGGTGAGAGGTCTTGAGAATAAGTCTTATGAGGAGTGGCTGAGGGAGCTGGGGTTGTGTAGCCTGAAGAAAGGATGCTGAGGACAGACCTTCTCACTCTCTACAACTACCTGAAAGGAGGTTGTGGAGAGGTGGGTGTTGGTCTCTTCCAAGTGGCAACTGATAGAACGAGAGGAAATGGCATCAAGTTGTGCCTGGGGATGTTTAGGTTGGACATGAGGAAAAATTTCTCTACCAAAAGGGTTATCAAAGACTGGACCAGGCTGCCCAGGGAAGTGGTTGAATTGCCATCCCTGGATGTGTTTAAAAGCTGTCTGGATGTGGTGCTTAAGGACATGGTGTAGTAGTGGCCCTGGTAGAGTTAGATAATGGTTGGACTTGATGATCTTAAAGGTCTTTTCCAACCACAGCGATTCTGTGATGCTGATGCATAGAAGCTTTTGTCAGAATTCCCTATAGGGTTAACCAGTCATCCATGGGAAACAGTTACAAGGCAAAATAAAGAGCTCTACAAAAACATAAAGAGAAAAAGTAGTTCTAGGATAATTGTCTGGTTTGGAGTGTGAAGATGATACATTGAAAGATGGAAAACACAAAGCTGGCTGTTTCATGGCTGACATGATAGCTGTTGCCCATGAATAATAATAATTCATGTCATAAATGAAAAATGTTTTGATCTGCAAGGACAGGAACGGTGTTGGGGAGTACAGCAACTCAGAAATTGAACACTTTGCTCTTTAACTGAACTCTCTTTGGTTGTTTCGGAAGAGTGTGTGTGTGGAGGGAGGTCTTGATGTTTGGGGGGATTTTGCTCTTTGACATTTCAGCATTCTGATAGCATGGTGGGAAACTGCTGTGGAGCTGTGGAAAGGTGCTTGAGCAAAATGAACTTTGCACTCAGCGAAGGTAGAGGCCAACGCTTACTGGCCAAGATCAAATAGTGGGAACACTTTGATTGTATCTGGGAAGACATTGTAGATTCTCCCTCTTGAGATCGTTACTCATTTCCAGTATCAAAGGCAAGTGAAATAAGTGATCAGGTTTTATTTTGCAGTGTAGTTTATCCATCCTTAACGCTCCGCTTGGCAATAAATACCGCAATGGGCTTTGAAGGCGCGCCGTATATTGCATCATAAAGCATTACAGCCGCGGGAAACGTGGCGAGGGGCGAGGAAAAGCGCTTGTGACAGGTACAGCTCGGGAGGCATGTGGAGCTGCTGCCTGCCCTGCCTGCCAGGGACCCGTCGCTGCCGCCCAGGTGTCTCTGCAGCGTGGTGTGGAGTGATTGATGGTGTCAGCCAGGGCAAGGCTTCTCCCTCAGCAGCCTGCGGCCGCGGGAAGGTTGCGGAGGTGATGCCCAGCTCCGGGCACGGGGCTGAGACAGCTTTGCCTGGAGCTGTCGCCAGCCTCGGTCGCAGCTGCTGAAACACAGAGGCGGTGACAGCCCGAGAGAAGAGGTTGAAGGTGGTGGCACGCTGACCTCGGCTGGACTCCATCCGTGTTGGCCGAGCTGCTGCCGTGGGATGGTCGGGGCGCTCTGCCCCGTGCCGATCGGTCACGGCAGGTGAGAGGGTCCCCTACGCCCCGAGCGTGCTGCAAAAACCACCCCAGCTCGTCGAATAAACGTCATGAGTTGTTAACAAGCACGGTGTCAAGCAGGGCAAAATGTAATTCTCTATTTTTTTTAATTACTGGAATTAACAGAATATGGCACTAATTTCTACAGCTACTGCTTTTCCCCCCCTCCCGAGCCATGAAGCTTGATTTGTGTTCTTATTAACTTTGTCCTATAAATGACCTTGCAAGGAGAGTGGGTCTGGAGGCTAAGTGAAACAATGTCTATATTTTCTGAAGCTCCAGGCTAAGTTTTATTAATGTAATGTCTAAGATCTTTGAAGTTGTGACTTTACCAGGAAAATCATAATCTCCAAACCTTTATTCATAATGGGTATGACTTCCAGGGGGAACAGAATACCTGCTGTGCTAATTATTTCAATTATCAGCTACTACTAAAACACGTAATGGATTTTCTCTGCTTCCACAGGTAAAAGGCATGACATTGTGGAACTTAACTCTGATGTTGTGAACTTGGTCTCCCACGCTACGCAGGAGAGATTACGAGGGCTCCTAGAAAAACTAACTGTAATTGCTCAGCACAGAGTATCAACCCACAAGGTAAAGGAAATCATTAAGCAAGTTTTGCACCAAAGTTTTCCTGCTTTGCAGCCTCGAAGGTAAACAACTTCCAGGTATAGGCACATCATATGCAATATGTGCATTTTCAGTGTCTGCCAAAGGCTGGTTTCATTTTAACTGTTGATAGCCTCCAACCATTCCTTACATTTTCCACTGGATTTGTTGGATAGGTGCTCTTAAAACCCAGCGTAAGAGTAAGTGTGTGTGTTTCTCCTCTTCCATAGAAGTGGCAGCTGTTACACAATATCTGTCTTGCATGGTGAAGTTATTCTTGAATGCTCCTGGTGGTCAGGTTGATTTAGAGGCTTGTGTTTGCTTAGTGCATTTACTGTTGGTGTAACTGAAGTATTGGCTCAGTAAACAGCTTTGGGAAACTGAAATGAGTATTTTTATTTTTAGGAAGTGCTCCATGTGAAGGCAGAGACCCCTTTGATCTTAAAGTTTATGAAACTTTTTTTTTCTTCCTGTGCTGCTTAAGATTTCCCTTCCCTCCCTCTTTTATTAGCTCCTTCCATTATAAAGTATATTGGATTCCAGTGAGCCAGCATCCCTTAAGATGTTTGTATGGTACAAATGAGAAGCAATAAGTTACTAGCGACCAAAATAGCTCTTGGAGTTGTTGGTTTGGTGTGTTTTTTTTTAATTTTCTAACAACATATTAGTCTTTGCTTTTTTCAGTATCAAGCTGTTTTAGAAAATCCTCTAACTTTTTTTTTTGTCTGTCAACTCTTCAGTTCTTGTTTGTTTGGGTTATTTTAACAGAAACTTTATATTTCATTAAATTTAACAAGAGCAACTAACTGATGGGATAGGAGTTATTTTTGTACTGAACGCTTTTTGAAGGCTTTTAAACTCTGGAGAAGCAATAGTAAAGAACAGGAGCTATTTGGAAACTTCTGAGTATTTATAGTGATGTCTGGAGCAGTTGGAGTAGGCTGTTCCTTGCCAGAAGAAGCTGCGGTAGGAAAAAAAATCAATTCAGAAGTAGTATAGAGCTTTTTATGAGAAGTCTTTAGAAATACGCACACAGAGCTTGTGAGCAAAACTGAGGGGAAACTGAAGTCCTGAGTAACCAGAAGGACTTAGTGTCTTGTGGACACCAGAGACACAAGGGCATGTGTTTGGACCGTGAGCTTGATAGGGCTGATTTCTTTCTCATTGAACTAAAGCAATAGAAAAACTGATAGGCTTTTGCAAGCTGATAGGTTTTTGTCTTCTTGAGCTGCCAGAAGCAATGATAAGATTCTGTGAGTGCAGTAAGCTTGCTTTCTTTTACTCTTCTCAAAACCAAACCAAACAAACAGTAATGGCGTAATGATCCTGATGACACAGGTACCCTCTTTCCTTAGGAAAACACTACAGAGGAGTGTCCTGCAGGATGGGATTTGTGAGTATCATTATTGCGAGAGATGCTGACAGGCTTTTAGCTCTCTGAGTTCAAGAACAGAACATGACAGGGTTTTGGAGCCTTGTTGTGTATTTATATTTGTATTTGCAAAGCCCTGTATTCCATCCTCTCCAGTGCTTGCCCCTGTCCCCTTTCCCTCCGGGCTCCCAGTAGGTGCCAGTGTGCAGTGTGGACAGCATGTGCTTCCAGAGGATTATCCAGAACTTTTCCAAGGGGCTTGGGTAGTCACCCTGTGAGGCTTTGTATTGGGCTGTTTTTATTACAAAAAGATGGACAGTAATAGGGATAGGTGAAACCAAGGTAGCTATTGTTAGGGTAGAAGTTGGTGTAAAATGCCAATAATTCAGAAAACAAAAAAGCTATTAAAAAAGCCGTTAAAAAACCCAATCAAGCCACTAATTCATGGGATCATACTCAGGAAACTCTTCCCAGTTTGCTCAGCTCATGCCTAGCAGCTTACAGCTGATGGGTAGCCCTGCAGAGAGAGAGCGGACAGGGTAAAAGCTTCATACCATGTAGACTTCATTTTTTGACCATTTTCTTCTAAATTTAAAGCACCTGCTTTAAAGCGGGGGTGGGGGAAGAAAGGGTACATAATTGGAAGTTGCTAACTTAATTAGGATAAAGCTATCATGGTGGTCTCTGTCTTAAGTAGGAATAGCCTTTTGAGGTTGTTGTAAGCTGCTCTCCATGACACAACTCTTGTTGCAGTGCCTCTGCAGAGCCTTGTTAAGCCCACAAAGGCAATTAGCTAACTGTTTTGGTTCCTTGGCTGCTTCCCTCTTATAATCCAGAGAACTGCTGAGGTATGAGAGTATGCATGTGACATAATATGATCCCCAAGACCAGAATTAATAATGACAACTAAACAGTGCAGTGATTAAAACCCATTTTTGATGTGGATGGACTCAGCACGGCATGAGATGACTACCGTGCTCCTGTGTTTGGAGCCCACGAGCACGTGGCTCACGAGCACAGTGCTGGGCTATCAACATTACTGCAGCAGCAGAACAGTGCAGCCTGGAAGTGCATTATCTGTAGGACAACACTGGCAGCTGCAGTGGTCTGTGGGGTAAGCTCTGGATGTAGAAGGGGGAGTGCTCCCAGATGTGAAATCGGGCAGTCTCCTCCGACCCGCCCCATGCCACCATCAAACTGATGCAGAAGGAGCTCATCAGAAGCTTTTCTCTCATTAACTTGGTTTAGGAGTTGCCTATAGAAAGCCAAAGCCTAATAGGTTCCCACATAGTAGCTGAACCTTTGGACCTGCCTGTCCCTGCCCTGTCCTCAGCAAGGCTCTGCAACATGAGAAACTGTTCGGATTTCATGGGAGAACTGGGCTTTGTGGGATTCTTCCAACTTCTTTCCTGCTGGACTGAAGTGGAGCAAAGCTTCCCTGTGTGGGGTTTTTTTTTTTTTCCTTTCTGCCCCTGGCCATGCAACACATTCCTGGTGCTAAACTGCAGGTTCCTCAGTCAGGTTTCAGGTTCATTTACAGGTATGTGACAGTCTAGGAAGGAAGCTGCAAATCGCAGGTAAGGTGTGTAGCTGTTCTCAGATTTGTGACCAAGTCTCTTCTCACTGAAGACCTACCTGGGGATGCTGTGCTTCAATGCTGCCTGTTTCAAATATGTGTAAACCGAACATAAAAAAATTTGCTAGGAATTGGCTGTTCTTTTAAAGCACATTTGTGGAGAAATCACGGGTGTGCCCGTTTCTCTTGATGGAAAAAAAATTGCAGAGGAATGAACTTCAGAGCAAGACAGTATAGATGCAGTCGTGTGCTGTTGCTGTGTGAAAGCAGTAGCTGCTTTCAGGATAACATGAAAACATTCACTTTTGATGAACTCCAGATGAGCTCAGTTAAAGCAAAGCCGATTTTCTAACTGCCAGATATACAAGTTGAGCTTTGGCATATACAAATCTAAGCTTGCTCTGTATGGTGATTATGTGCTTTATCTATCAGTAACTTAAATTCTGGCCTCGATTACACTCATAACATTAGGTTTGTTGGGATTGCACAGTTGTAGCTGGGGACAGTTTGGCTTTATACCAGGAAGTTAAACTGTTGTACAGACAAACCGAATCCAAGCTGCTTCATCATCACAGTAACAGCTACAAGTCATGAGCAGGTATACAATCTAATGTTTTCTGCTTAAGCAGTTTAGTGCTAAATGGTCATGGAGAACGAGTTCATTGAGTAGGACACAAATCTTCCTCTTCTAAAACTTCCTGAAATAAGGGATCTTAACAATCATTGATGATCTGCAATACTGTTGTGGACACGCCCATTTTTTAACCTGTATAAGCTCATGGTAGTGCATTGGGGTGCTTCTGGTTGAGAGGCTTGCATTCCTAATTGGCATAGGGGCTTGGATTTGGCTTTAAAAAGATAAGTATCTGACTCTTGAGTTTGGGTATTCCAAAGCAAAACACTTCTACACTTCGGAAAAAAAAAAATCTTCTGGTAATAGGGCTTTTTGCTTTGTCCCTTTAAAAGGATTGTGGCATGGTGGTGGATTATTATAAACTGCTGCTTAAGAACAAATTGTACTGATGTACTGAGACTGACTCAAAGTAGTGAGTGTTTTATGGGGAGCAGTAAAAAAAAAAACCCAACCTTGAGCAGGAAGAGAAGAGGAGGAGAAAGGCTTGTTGGACTTTTTTGCAGAGCCACGCACGCTGCTTGGGAAGGAAAGTTATTTGAGATACATGGTGTGGTCTGAGACACAACTGGTGACACGTGACAACCTAGGGGCTCATTGAACAGGACCAGGCCTAACACCAGAAGACTGATAGATTCCATGCTCTGAGAGTTCAGACTCGGAGGTGGTGGAGCCCGACAAGACGACTTGCTTTCCTCCCAGCTTTTAAAAATGCCTGGGTGTGGGATGAGGAGTCTGAGTATAGTGTGTTTGAAAACTAAAAATTTATCAAAGTCACTGATAGTCCATATACTTAAAATATACCCTTGCCTAAAATGCAGCCATAAACCACATGGTGTTTATTTCGGAACAGTTGTGTGCCAAGGCTGCCTCACCAAAGCGTGAGATGGGAGTAAGGTAGAAACAAGAGTTGCTGGGGGTATAGTGTGTCCAAGGAAAGCTTCTTGGGAAAAGACAAGCTCACAAAGTAGCAGAAAGGAGATGATTTGGCGTCGTGTGTGAGAGGAGCACAAACAAGTGGCAGAGACTGTGCCTTGTCCAGGATGGGTCCCTGCTTTGTTTTGCCTAACACGTGCTTTAAATAGCCTCTCTTTGGAAGAGTAGGATAGTAGAAACAAGCTTTTCATTGCCAGCTCTCCACGTTTTACACCTTTCCTGTCTCTGTCTTCTTTCCTAGCTAAAGTGATACTAAGACTTTCCAGTGAGGGCAAAAATAATGTGAAAAATAAACTACTGATTGTTATTTTTTTCAGACCAAAATGCCTGTAGTCTTGTTCCAGTGCATGTGTGTTCAGTTGCTGCTGGAACTATCCATTAGTATTCACTAATACTAATTCCACGGGTCTCCTTTCAACATAAACTGTTCCATCGAGAGCATCCACTAAGGCAAAAATTTGTGTTCCTAAAGCTGTAATAAATCATATATAATTTATGTCACTTTTGCCACCTCCAAGATTCATTATGACTAGTTCTAAACCACTCCTCTGCTCCGTAAAACCTCTTTTGGAAATACTAAGTGAGGTCTATTTCAGAATCTGGATTAAGTGGCAGAAATAAGAACACTAGAAGCTTAAAATGTCAATTTTTTTTCTTCACCCTTTCTCTTTAAAAGGGAAAGTATATGATGTTCTGCTGCTTTCCTAATTCTACATTTGTTTTCCTCTTAACCTCTCCAGAAGACAGTCTTTTACATCTCTTTACCAGATATAAAGTTGCTGTTTAAATCAAAATTTTAGCTTTTAGACTTTGTTGTTATAATCAATATCGACTAGATGTTTTTAATGTCACTTATTGAATACCTGCTAGTCGCAGATGCTTCAGTGGAGGGGAGATGTGTGACTCCCTACCACCTGAAGCCTTCTCTAAAAACAGAATTCACTTTGCAGCTTTGGAAAAAAGAGTGTTCTTTGCAGGTTGTTCCCATCAGGCCTATTTGCTCTAGTGGCTTATATAAAAATCTGGTTGTCTATAACAAACTTCTCTTTCCAGGGGAATGATCAGTATGTCGTATCTACTGACACCAGAGCACAGCTGAAATTTCTGGAAAACCTTGATCACCTAGAAAAGCGGAGGAAGCGAGAAGAAGAACGTGAGATGTTGCTACGAGCAGCTAAGGTAAGAGCTTTACTTCTTGCTTTCCAAGGAAGTAGTGGAGTCCTTTAAGGTGAACATCTTCAGTTTTCTCCTAAGTGTAGTAACCGTGAACTCTGGAACTGACAATCTGGAATGTTAAGGGCAACTTGGGCTATACAGAAAAGGATTTTATCTTTTTACATTCTTTAAAAAAAAAATCACAGCAGTTCTTTCACATCTCCTTCTGACACTTTGGGCCCAGAGAAGGGCAATGAAGCTGGTGAGAGGTCTTGAGAATAAGCCTTATGAGGAGTGGCTGAGGGAGCTGGGGTGATTTAGTCTGAAGGAGACTGAGGGGAGACCTTCTTAGTTTCTACAACTACCTGAAAGGAGGTTGTGGAGAGGTGGGTGTTGGTCTCTTCTCACAGGTCACAACTGATAGAACAAGAGGAAATGGCACCAAGTTGCACCAGGGGAGGTTTAGGTTGGACATGAGAAAAAGCTTCTCTACCAAAAGGGTTATCAAAGGCTGGACCAGGCTGCCCAGGGAAGTGGTTGAATTGCCATCCCTGGATGTGTTTAAAAGCTGTCTGGATGTGGTGCTGAAGGACATGGTGTAGTAGTGGCCCTGGCAGAGTTAGATAATGGTTGGGCTTGATGATCTTAAAGGCCTTTTCCAACCACAGCGATTCTGTGATTATTCCTACTGTCAAAATGAAATAAGTATTCACAGAGCCATCAACATCCTCCCTGGCTCTGAAGTTGGCATGTCTTTCTCTGTATCTGTATGGCACTTTGAAAATATGGGTTCACTGAGTTTGTTCAAGCTGGAGCCTGGTGAGGTCCACTCCCCTGCCAGATGCCTTTGCTTCCTGTAGTGAGATCAGAGGGCTAGCCTCGGAGCTGGGACCCCAGCACCTGCAAACCCCTGCTGGACCCACTGCCAGTACAGAATAAGTCCCCTTCTTCCCCCTTCCCTCCCAGCAAGAACAGGAGGAAAAAAAAAAAAAAAATCAGTGGATGTTACTCCATCAAGTGTGACTTGATCATCTACTCTGTTTTGGGGTTTTTTGTTTGTTTGGGTTTGTTTTGCTTTCTTTCAAGCTCAATTCTGGAGCCCCTTGGGTGGAAGCCCGATCGCGATTTGAAAGAATCATGTTGTACTTGCACGAGTATCGCTCACTTTCTTTCCTATACTTCCTGTCCTTTTTAAGTGCCTGCTGCTGACATGAACAACATCATGCCTAGACTGGACCTGACTGACAGCGTTAGCATCATTTTCAGCTTAATCTTGCTCCAGGCTAGAGCAGAGGCAGCCGGCCCAGATGAGGAGGGGGGTGCGCGTATGTGCGCGGAGGGGGAGGGAAGCCAGTCTGGATTGAGGCATTCATCCCCGGAGCTAAATCTTTCAATCATCAGAGAAAATTGTCATTTATTAAATATTTAACGGATACAATGGTGTTTGGATGCCAGTAATTTCTATGCAATCTTTTTCCTCTTCCTTTGGTAGAGCCGTTCCAATAAAGAAGATCCAGAACAACTGCAGTTAAAGCAGAAAGCAAAAGAGGTAGGACTTTCCAGTTACCATGCTTGCCTTTGTGTGTTGAGAGAAGGTTGGCAGCCCTGTCCTGGCAATTAGGTCAGGGTTTATTTTGCTGCTGCATACCATTTGCAGAGGCCTTGGGGAAGGACAGGAACTGCCACAGGCAAGGGCAGTGCTTCAAATGAGGTCAATGAATTATGAGCTCTCTTTTTTAACGTTTTATTTTCGTAGTTTTTAGTCCTGTCTAGAAACAGTCCTTTGTAAACTGCAGCAGTACCCTTGGTAGGAATATAATGTGGGATTAGGAAAAAAAAATTTAAAAAAAGGGGGAGGGGGGAAAAAAAAAGAAACTTTGAGATTTAGCATCTGGGACTGTACAATAGGCTACATTTTTCCAGGGTAATTGTTCGTTTTGTAAATCTGATACTGCTTATAATTCTTTGGCTGGGAGGCGGTACTGGGATTTAGTTTTAAATGGAAAACGCCTCTGGCTTTTAATTTTCTGGGCCCAGCAGTTTTCTGTTCTGGAATGGAGCCCTTGTTTCACACAGTTCATGTTTAGCTGCAGGGGTTTTAGTTTATAGCTTAGACTGGTTAAGCTTTTACTCCCAGAGGCCTCTGCATAGCAACTGTAGAAATCAACAAATAAGTTCATTTATGTCTGCAGCCTCCTCTCAGTAGCTGACTTTTTACATTTCCCAATATCCATTTCCTGACTTTTCTAGCCTGAGAGGAAAAAGCTCCACTAATTGGAGCTTATTTTAATTGAGCCTTAATATTGGATCTCACTGGAGTTGCCCCCAGAGCTACTGGGAACAGAATGAAATGAAAGTACCTAAGGTTGAGGATATGTGTGTGTGTGTGTGTGTGTGTCTGTGAAATTTTTCACTTGACCTACAGATTCTTTTCCCTGCTGAATAAATCATCAAGCCTGTTCACATTTCTGATTAAGGATCTGACAGCAGACGATAATAAAGACAATTGAGGTGTGAGACGTGTGATACAGAGCTGAAGAAATTGGTTTCTATAGTTACTTGACTGATTTCATGCAATTTTTAAGGATCTTTATGCTAAATGAGAGTGATTTTCTGAGCAACCTTTTTCCTTAACTGTGCCTCTTGAACTATGAAATTTGTTGTTGCTTAACATTGCTGCACTTGGCTCCTAGGTGCCAGCAGCAGCAGCAGGTTATTTATGAATGCTTTAAAGGCCCTTATTGTTTGGATTAATGCAGGAGCCCAGGCAAAACAAATGGAAATCCAGTAAAATAGTGTTAGAATCAATGTTCTGGATTTGCACCATAGTAGAAGAAATTCATAAAATAAGAGGAGAAGGAAGGAACTTGCTTCACTATCTGTCTTCTAATTATTTCTTTCTGCTCGCAACTCTTTCTTCTTGCTTACAATCTGTGAGTACAAAGTTGCCCTAAAGCCCTTCCCAATTTGCCTCTAGTGCCACTAGGATCAACAATCACTGGGTGATGCTAATTTGTCTTGTTTTGTAGGTGGCTTTACCACAGCATCATCTGGTCACTTCTAGAGGTTCTTTCTTTTGATAAAACACTGCAAAGCAATTAATTTCTGGAACTTCTTTTCTCTTTTTCTCTGAATAAAGATGTGTAGGATCTTGAAAACTATTCTGTGATTTGGATATTTAGAACAAAAAGGAGTTGAATGTGTGTTTTGGGTCACTTTTTAGATGGGTTTGTATTGTTAATGAACATCTCTTTTAAAAAGTGACATACTGGTGCACAAAAAAGGAGCCAGCAGTGGAGAAAGTGTCTGATTTTAGTGTTCTATTAAGTGCTTGAGTTCACATCCTTCAGTGCATCTTATCTTGTGCCAGACTAACACGGCCTTCACCACGCTTGTCTTGCATGTTTCTCCATGCTGTGCTGTTCCCTGAGTGATGATCTCCCAACTGCCACCCCGAAAGAGGAGGAGGCAAATGTTCCTCGTGGGATAAGGTAGATCTTTGTGTTGGTATTGCCTTGCCCTCTGTCCTATAGCATCGCTCTCCAGAGAATGAGGCAGCCAGAACTGCTCCAGGCTGCATGGGAACCCCATCTTCTGTGCTGGTGTGGATTTTTTTTTTAACTGAGATCACCTCAAGCTTGAATGGGATTGAGCCCAAATGCAACTGGTCAGTTTTGACACTTTAATGACAGTTTGGAGATAAATGATTGGCATATATTTGCATAAAAAATGTGAACTTGAGTAGAGCTGGAAGAAGAGCAAAATAAAAATCAGTAATATCCCAAGGCTGAAACTGGTAATGCAGAAGCTTAATGTATACTGGGACAAAAAGCCTGGAAAAGCTCACCATCTCTCTTGCCATGTCATGAGTGCAGCCTGCTCCTGAGAAACCACACTTGAGAATTTTGATATCTCTGTCAGCTGGGATCAGATCCTTTCCAGACCACTGTGGTCGAGTAGCTACTGGAAAGCCTGATCTGATCTGCTTGAAGTTCTTTAGGAATGAATATGGGCCTTCCTTCCTCAAAGCTGTCTGTCATGTGTTGATGGTGACCCCTGGGAGAAGGGAGAGGGTGTGGGGTAATGGCAGTGGAGCGTGTTCTAAAGCAATGGTTCCCAAAATGCAGCATGTACATCCTGACAATGACTGCTCGTAAATCCAGGATGTGCTGTCATCCAGCAGCTGGAGGCAACATCTTAACGTTGCTGGAAGTATGTCCAGAGACTTGGCAGTGGAATCTTTTATCCAAAAGGCTGCACATAATTGCTGTGACCTTTTCATCCCTTTTTGCATGACCCGTTGCCTCAAACTTCCCCTCTGCTAAGTCATTTACTTTCCTTTATTCTTAGTCTATGTAGATTGCTATGAATTAAGTCTTCAGTGACTTCTGCCTGTCACCTGTTTCAGCAGATTTTAATACCTATGGAAAGTGCTCCTTCCTTCCGAGACAGCTGCGAGCGAGGCTTGCCCCAAGCTGCTCCTCTGTGCACTCAAGAATTTTGTCCTTGCTCACCTCATGGGCCAGCTCTTTGTGCAGTGGTGTCCCTGAAGTCTGGGTAGATTAGCCCTGCTTTTCAGTCAGCCTTATCTGCCACTTCAAGCGGAGAGGATACAGACCTCACCTTGCCTCTGATGCTTGCACGTCTACACCATAACTTTTTTAAAGTGCTTTCTTCAATTTCCTGTCCTACTTTCAACTCTACTTCCAGTTGCAAAGGAAAACATTCAGTTGATGCAATTCTTGGAGCTGTGTTTATAGTTTTATCTATGGCTCCATCCCTTTTCTGAAATGAGCTTATTTAAATGGAATAGGTGTAGGATGCTGTCAAATGCACAAACATTCCATATAAACAGTGCATCCCAGAAGACCTGTAAAAATGTCAGTATTAAACAGGATGTACTGTAAACTTAAACATAAACCCTGATCTTTTATACCTCTGTCTCATATTCAAAAGTGATTGTGTTTGTAGTATGGCTTCAGGGAGCTTCAGTCTGAGGCTGGACAAACCTTTCAGGCTGCACATGTGCAAGGTGGCTGCCTGGGGTTGAGCAGGTGAATGGGTATTGGACTGACAGCATCTTTACTTACTCCATAGTAGCTGCCTTCATCTCTGCCCTTACCTTCTGGCATCTTGCAGCATCTGTCGGTGAAGGTGAGCAGCCACATCTTGAACCAGGGGGAGAAGCGTGTGGATCAAGCACTGAAGGGCAGCACTCTTGCCTGCCCCGTTCATAGAGTCAGAGTGGCCGGAGTTGGAAGGGACCTCTTGGAGATCGAGTCCAACCCCCCTGCCAAAGCAGGATCACCCAGGGCAGGCTGCACAGGACCTCGTCCAGGTGGATTTTGAAAGTCTTCAGAGAAGGAGACTCCACAACCTTTCTGGGCAGCCTGGGCCAGGCTCCATCACCCTCACAGGAAAGAAGCTTCTCCTCAGGCTGAGGTGGAACTTCCTGTGTTCCAGCTTATGAGCATGGCCTCTTGTCCTATCACAGGGCACAACTGAGAAGAGCCTGGCCCCTTCTACTTGACACCCACCCTTCAGATATTTGTAAACATTAATAAGGTCCCCTCTCAGTCTTCTCCAGACTGAACAGCCCCAGGTCTCTCAGTCTTTCCTCAGAAGAGATGTTCCAGTCCCTTCATCATCCTCATAACTCTCCATTGGACTCTCTAGCATTTCCCTGTCTGTCTTGAACTGGGGAGTCCAGAACTGGACACAGTGCTTCAGATGTGCTCTCACCAGGGCAGAGTAGAGGGGTAGGAGAACCTCCCTCGACCTGCTGGCCACACTCTTCTGTATGCACCCCAGGACACCATTGGCTTTCTTGGCCACAAGGGGCCATTGCTGTCCCGTGGAGAACTTATTGTCCACCAGGACTCCAAGGTTCTTCTCCATGGAGCTGCTTTCCAGCAGATCAGCCCCTAGCCTGTCCTGGTGCCTGGGTTTATTCCTCCCCAGGTGCAGGACTCTACACTTGTCCTCGTTGAACTTCATTAGGTTCCATTGCTTGCTCTTCCAGCAGCTCTGTTCACTTAGAGCTGCACAGGTCTTTCCAGTCCCTTGGTTTTGCCTTCTTGCCACACTGTGCATTTTACTGTTAGCATTTTGACACAGATATCCCAAGGCTTCAGTACGGGAGATGCTGAGAAAATTTGATACCTTCAGTATCAGCTGACTAGGAGGAAAATAGCCAACTCTAGTTTCTTTAGTAGTTTTTTTTGTAGAGACAAAAATAAAACCCATTAAAAACATCTTCCCGTGAGTTCCTGGGTGTTATATAGTAATGACTGAAATTTAGTTCTTCTGTAGTATCTTTTTTCAAAAATAATCCTCTTTTTTTTTCCCCTATTTCCTGTGTCCATCCTAACTCCTTCCTTTATTTCCTCTCACATTCTCAGATAACTGTAACCTGATTCTTTGCTGCTCTCCCTACCATCTTCAATCCACATTTTCAAGCTGATTGTTTCCTTTTCTTCCCCCCCACACCTCTTCTGCTGCTTCTGTGTTTAGTCTTCTGGACCTAATGGTTCAAATTCTTTTAAGACCACTCCTGTGGCAGGGGAAAAGGAAACTCCCTTGTTAACCATAACCTCTCAAAAAAAAAAAAAGCAAACAAGATGCTGCGAGCAAAATAAGATCTCATCGCGATCAATTGGCTTTTTATGAGCCTTCAGTGACATCCTGAGAGCTTCTGCTTAATTATCTGATTTATATTATCTTTATTGTTCTGTAGTGTTTCTTACTTGCTTCTGCATGTTTTATAAAAAACAAAACAAAAAAAAAAGAGGCAGGGTTATTGAACAGGCATAAATTTTGTTGCCCTGCAGTGTAGCCCTACAAATAACAAATGGCTATTGTCAGAGATTCGGTGCGTTATGAGACTCACAGAAAATCAGGGATGAAAACCCTGTAAAGTTTTAGATTCTTGAGCTGAAAAATGAACCAATTCCCTGTTGATGTGGGCTCCATGTGGATGTTGTGAAGGAGCGAGATACTGCGTTGGACACCCTAAAACCAGCTGGCTGGAAGGTGATGGCAACTGGCTTTATTTAGTGAATTAGAAACTCCATTAAGCGTGTTCTTGGATTTTTAAACAGCCTTTTTAAAGTCTCTCTGAGAGACCATAGTGGCCATGTGACATGGAACTATGGCCTTGAATTAGAAACTTGCTAATAGGGGAAATTTTGGGACAAAAAGAAGATATGGAGAGCCAAAGAGTTCTCTGCCCAGAGCAAGGGTTGGGTGCACTGTGAGATGAGATGGAGAAACCTGCAGATTGAAGTTGTTGTACATGTTCTCTAGCCTTTGAGACCTCAAGATGAAGAGAATGAACATGCAGTGCAAAGCATTCACAGTATCTTGCATTGGGAAGAACTGTGATTGGTTTTAAAGTAGTCTTTAAAGCTGGCCACTGTCCTGTTGTGATGATGCTGATGGTCACTGAGCAGTCTTCACACAAGTGATAGCCTCCGACACAAAAACCACAGAATGTATTGCTTCGGTGGGGCATGATGTGCAGGGGAAAGCATGCTCCGGGTGTTCAGAATACACAGAAATGCATCAATAATTGTGGCACAGAACAAAAAAAACCCGGTAAAAGGCAATGCACACTTCACACCTTGGAAATTCTTTGAGAATGGGCAAAAGGAGTTAGGAAGTTAGTGCACCTTGGTTTTTTTTTCTTGAATTCTTGTGGGGAGTTAATCATTTATATATTGGGGAATGTCAACTAGCAACAGAAGGGAACATTTTTTTCCTTCTTCTAGGGGTAGATTATTTCATGGCTAGCCCAGAAAAATTTTCTGATGTTCCCCAACACGTGTTATTTTACCCTTTGAGTTCTAGACAGATGTCACGGGGGATACAGCCAGGACCTGTTGTGCCACTGAAACACGTATGCAGAATATTAACCTAAAGACATGTGCAGCATTGCAGAGGGCCCTGTCGTGAGTCCGGGCTGCGCATCCAAGCGGCGCCTGCCGTTCTGCCTTTCTGCTCTTAAACCTAAATTACAACAGAGGGAAGAGTCGCTGAAAACTAATTGTATGGCTAATTAAAACAGTTTGAAAGGAAGCAATTGCAAGAAGAGAAATTGCATTCTAGGCAAGAGGAGAGGATGGTAAATGTTTAAATATGCAGCCTTCAGATGTCAGTTTTCCTCAGAGAATGTCCCCCATATGAGATGTCTGCTATTCAGCTGCATTCAACCTGAAGGGCACAAAATTTTGTATAGGAAAGGTAGAGGCTGGAGGCAGTAATGCTCATTGAGCTTTATGACAACCAGTGCGAGAGACTCGGGATTGAAAACAGATTTTTTAAGGTTTATTTTTCATTTTTGTCACAAGTTCCTTAAAATGCTTAAAGGGAATGTGAAGAAAAAAAAAAAAAAGAGTTCTTTTTTTCCAAAGACAATGAAGGGAGAAGTGACTGGGAGCAGTAGAAAACTTTTGAAGCACTAAATGGAGGACACAATGAAACCCAGTGCAACTTGGGAAAAAATGATCAGGGAAAAAGGATGGATGGAAAGGAGAGAGAGAAGTTATTGCAGTGGGATAAGTGGCCCCACTTAAAAGGTACCACAATATTTAGTTTCTCAAAAATGTACAGTAAAGGGCAATAGTAAGGACCCAAGTAGGTGTTGAGGTTCCTTTCTCACCGATGCAAGATGGAAAGAAAGGAAATGTTGATATTTGGTCACAGTTGCTTTGACTTACTTTGGATTTTAATATTCAATAATTTATTGTTTAATTTCTTTCTGTGGAAGCTGAAGGAATCGGGGGCTGTTGCCTCGTTTTGTATGGTTATATTCTTGCTTCCCCCCCCGCAAGTCTTACACAAATTCTTGTTCATCTACTTCAGTGCTTTTATTACTCCTGATGTACTTATTGCAGGATAGCACACATAACCCTTAGGCATACATTAACTTGTCTTCAGCCTTCCCTGGTTTCTTTTCCTGCCATTCTTCTGTTATTTTAAATATTTATTTAATCTGTCCCATACCCTGTCAGCCTACAATGTCATCAGTGGAGCCATCCCCACTTTTTTCCTTGATGTTAACCCCAAAATCTTGTCCATAGGCTGTGTAGTCTTTCCCTATACATTAAAACCAAGTCCAGAATTGTGGTGTTTAGCCTCCCTGTCTGTCTTACCAGCATTTCTTCTGAGCTCGTTTACATCCATGCAGCTGTATTTATTTGTTACTGTATTGCCAAGACTATTTTTGTTTGCTTGTTTTATTGTTGTTGTGGTTTTGGTTTTTTTTTCCAGGGGTTGATTTGTTTGTCATTGTTTTTGTTTTCTAAACATAAGTTTCTAGCGCTTAAATCTGAGTAGAGAAAAGAAACACTCTTCATTATTTCCTAGTACTTTGCATATTGAAGCTCCTGTAGAAGTGGACCATGGTGTGAATTTCTTGAGATGCATGTGATCTGTTATCCTGCTGGTCATTTGGCTTTTCTTTAACCTGAGACCTTCTACTGCCCTGTGAGCCCTGGCCAATACAGGTGCTGAATTTCTTCTGTCTACCCGTAGAGAAATCTTCCCTGGTAAAACTGTTGTTGAGGATCTGGAGGGTGAAGTATTCATGTGGCTTGTCTTCCATGAAAATTTACACCAAACATAGCTGGATGAGGAGCAGGATAAAACCCCCACAATCTAGGAGGAAGCAGTTAACAACCTGCTGCGCCAACTGGACGCTCACACGTCTATGGGGCTGGATGGGATCCACCCAAGCGTGCTGAGGGAGCTGGCTCAGGAGCTTGCCAAGCCACTCTGACATTTATCAGCAGTCCTGGTTAACAGGGGAGGTGCTGGAGGACTGTAAAAAATGTCTATACTGAGAGAGTGGTGAGGCATTGGAACAGGCTGCCCAGGGAGGGCTGGAGTCACAGTTCAAAAAGATGGGTGTACACTTCAGGATGTGGCTTAGGGGTCACGATAACGTTGGGTAGACAGTTGGACTTGATGATCTTGGAGGTCTTTTCCAACCTTGATGATTCTGTGAAATACCATATTCTGTTTTGGGTACTCTGAGACCAAACGGGAGGGTTTTCATTGCTCCTTTTCGAAGGCAAACTTGTGTACATCTGGGCAGCTCTTCCATTCCCCTGCTTTGGTAATAGAGCCACCTGCTGTTGTACACATCGATCAGCTGGTGTGGATTAGTTGACTTGATTTGTACTTGATTTGTATACTCTTTACTTTCTTCAGTTGTTTTTAAGGGATTCTTGCTTGCAAGTGTTTAGGGAAAAACTCGTGAGATTTGCATAACTTGAATTATTGGAGCTCTGCTAATGCTAACAACCGCGTATCACGTGCTTTGTGATTGAAAGGGTTTGAAACCAACCTGCAGTATTGCTTTAAAAAAAAAAAATCTTGGCACCTCATAGCTGATGTACTTTTTTCTTATGCAACTTGCAATTTAATCGTTAACATTAAAAAGCCACCAAAATGTCTTTGGTGTAGTAGTAAAAATAGATTTGTGCGTATTTACCGAAATCTGGAGTATGAGACATGAGAGAGAATTTCTGCGAGCAGGGAAAGAAATATTTTTCTCAGTAGAGGATTGAGTGAAGAACAGAGAGGTCAATTTTAAAACCTTTCGTTTTGTGTGATTACAGCCATGCTGCAAATGCCATTTCACTATAAGGGAGGACTTTAAAACGTACCTTCTTGATTTGTGCTGCAGGTCAGATTAACTAAAATGGTTATTGTGTCACCCTAGAGATTCCTGCTTGCTGCAAGACCAGACTTTAAACTCTATTTTTATTATTAAAAAGGCCAGCAGCAACAAAGACTATTTTACAAGTTCTGAGACGTTTTCATAGCAATTTGATCTTTATACACAGGTTTTTAGAACTCTTTGTACTGCGATTCTTAGCGTATGTGAAAATCAGAAAGAGGGGAGAAGGAGCATGAACATTCATTTGCCTCTTGCCTGGAGACTGTCCCCGCTCAATGCCCTTCTTGAGGAATGAATTTTGAATAGAACATGCATCGTGGTGGAACAGCAGCATCTTTCAGCAGATGAAGTAGGTCCAGCTGAGGGGAAACCTGCCAGTTTGTGCTCCTCTTGAACAGCCATTACACACTTCTGTCTTCAAGGCGGGGGGGGAATCAATCTGTTTTCAACTTACAAACCTAGGTATGACAGTTTCTGTTTGTATCCTATTTTAGTCAGAGGCACCAATGTTAATAAAACTGGTCCTTAGAAGGAAAACAATGCTAGATGCAGCTTCTCTGGGCTCTATTTTAATCAAGTCTATGTACCACTTCTGCTGGGTTTCACTTGCTGCAGTCATCTTTCTGCCCTAACTTGTGTGCTACAAAACTGTTAATGAAAGCTTTGAGTCAACACAGTTGCCTCTTGCTCTTTCCTAATCTTGTTTAGGAAAATATAGCAGTAGCTAACCAGCCAGTATCCTCAGGTATCCCTTGATGTTATCTGCATGTCTTCTCCTTATCCTGCGCTTTTAGCTGCTCGCACAATGTTTGGACATTTAATCTCATGCTTTTTAATGGAACAAAACTTGATGAAAAGATGATTTTGCTGGCTTCAGCAGGGTAATTTGGATGCCTGCCCATATTATTTAATGGGGATCTGTTGAGTCCATTATGGAGATTGAGTGTTTAAATTCATTTGTCTTAATTATGTTCTCACAAAAATCCCCGAGTTGTATAGAATGCAACAAGACTATGATTTCTTTCTTCTCCTTTTGCTCCAAAACACTGGTGAGATTCTGCCTGATATGGAAACTCCTTTGACTGGTTATGAGGTGGGAAATGCATTGGGGAGAGTAGGTGATGGGAATGATACGGGTTTCCAGCATTGTCCTGAGAATTGCATGGTCAAAGATGCGTCAGTCCTGTTTCTAGAAAGGGCACAGTTTTCATACCATCCACCAATTTGTCGACCTGTCCTTTGTATTGAAGGGTTTTCTGCCAGCACTGCCCTCCACCAGCACTGCTGGCTCCTGCTGGCCAGGTTCTTCCCAGTCCTCAGCCCTCTAGAGAAGTGTTCTGGTACTCCACCAAGAGGCACTCAGCCCCCTCCCCTCCATCCTGTGATGCCAACCCAAAAGACCCTGGGTATTTAATTCATAGCTCTGCCTCTTGTCTTTGGTCTTTACCAAGGTTACCCACCAACATCTCCTGTAAAAAGGAGAGGGGGTCTAATTTCAGTGGTGCTTCAGGCCAGTGACAAAATGTTCAGCAGCCACCCGTTTTTGACCTGTCTTACTGCAGTGGAGCTGGTGTGTGTGATTTCTAGGGTTGAGGGAGAGGGGGAATATGTTTTCTGATGACTCCCACAGATGGAAGCACAAGGTTAGGTTAATAAAGGCTTTTGTTTGGGGATTTTTTAAGTTTAATAGTTTTAAAAGTCCTTTTTCATTTGAAGTGTAATTATTCTTAAAAGTAAAGCAAATAAACTTTTCCCTTCTGGTTTTCTTGCCAGTGGAGCCTTTTGGAATTCAGTCTGCCCCCAGAGGGATGCCATGTGTGTGGCATGCCGGAATGCCATGGCAAGAAGTGTCTGTGTGACCACTGTGACAGCTGAGCAGCATTGCTAGCAGGAGAGTGTACTGCTACAGGGATGCTCTGGAGTTGCCTCTACCTGGGGCTGCCCCCAGGTCTTGGAGGCCTCAGCAGCTGGGGCTAGAAGTCAGAATGTCTCTGCCAAAGAATCTCAGTATTTTCTTACTCCTGAATAATCCAGGGAGTGATGAAGACATCATCTAAAGAGAGCTTCTAAGCCTCAGAGTTGCACAGAGCTTGTGAAGTTTCAAGTTACTTTTTTGGATTTAGTCTTATTTCTTTCCATCCCTGATCCATTGCAATGTGTTCCTGAATATAAATATTTAAGGACTGAGATTGAAGAGAAGCTTATGTTGAGTGTTTTATGCAAGTAGGCCAGCTGGAGGTAACCTTGCACAGTTACAGAACACTAGGAGTTTTCAAGTTTAAGGGACATGAAACCTTATAGACTCTAAAACATTCTTGGAAGCAGTACTGTATACTTTGAAAAACCAAACAAAACCCCTTTCAGGATGGAACGAATTCTGATAAATAAAAAAAGTTTAAGTGTTTACACAGCACACAAAATCAAGAGTAGTGGGGTGAGTGATGGTATCTAGCATAGAAGTACTACTACATTTCTGTAAGCTAAAGGCTAACTTCCATAACCGACTGCTCTCAATGTAAGTATGGCAAAGCCTTGCAGCCCCTGATTTCTGCTGAAAATTGTAAGTGTGTGTAGTTTGAGTCTTACAAGGAAGGTTGTCCTCTTAGGAATCTTGCACTGGAGCATCATTTTTCTTTAAATAGCCTCTCTGGCTGCAGACTTTGCTGGGTTGAGCTGCTCTGGAGCTCTGATGTCTATAGAATATGAATAGAATGAAGTAGAATGTACCTTAAAATGCAGAGATAAAACTTTTTTCTATGAATCCTCTTGACTATGGGTTTCTCTTCCATCCCAAGTTTACCTAACTCAGGTAGAGGATTTCTTTGCATTGATCAGTTTTTGGAGGCGAGCGGAGATAAATACATGCAGTGTGTCTCTAATTTGCTTCAGATATGCCTGAAGATTCAAATATGTACTGGGAAAAGAAAAAATATAAGTGAGCTGACAGCATCCTCTTCAGTTGGATAGTCAGATGTTTCAGAATGGCAATATTGAGTGCTGGGTTTGGGTAATACAGCGTGAAGTCATTGTCTTGAGAACTGATGTTTTGTGAAGGGTAATGAAGCTGGTGAAGGGTCTTGAGAATAAGCAGCTGAGGGAACTGGGGTTGTTTAGCCTGAAGAGAGGATGCTGAGGGAAGACCACCTTAGTTTCTACAAACTACCTGAAAGGAGGTTGTGGAGAGGTGGGTGTTGGTCCCTTCTCACAAGTCACAACTGGTAGGACAAGAGGAAATGGCATCAAGTTTGAGGTTTAGGTTGGACATGAGGGAAAAACTTCTGTACCGAAAAGGCTATCAAAGGCTGGACCAGGCTGCCCAGGGAAGCGGTTGAATCGCCATCCCTGGATGTGTTTAAAAGCTCTCTGGATGAACCCAGTTCTGATCAGTATTTTCTGTTAATCAGAAATGGCAAAGCTTATCAGCCAAGGAACCAGCAGCAAAGCTCTTGCTGAGGCTGCCTGGGTACAACGATGTGGTTCTCTATAAAAAGTGTTACTTACACAGTGCTATCTGTAGGGCTGTTGGTGTTTCTAGGTCTGACTGACCATTGAAATTAGAATTGTCCAGAAAGGCAGGAAAAGATGCTGTGAAATACATTGTTTCAGTAGGGGCTGCAGAGCTGGTCGAAGCTGCCATAAATAAACCCAAGACCTTTAGGATGCTATATCATAATTAATGTAGCTGTTTTCTCTTTTAATTAGCTGCAACAAATGGAGCTAGCACAAATGCAGCAGAGAGAAGCCAACCTCACAGCTTTGGCAGCCATTGGACCAAGGAAGAAAAGACCACTGGATTCATCAAACGTTGGATCTGGGCTGGAGGTACGGAGATGAGTTGCACGTTGTTGTATCTTCACACTGAATTGTTTTTATCCTTCCCTGTAAGAAGTGAAAATTCTCTTACGTGAAATGGTTGGTCCTGAAAAACCGTAAGTATTTTTCATTCTTGTAGCCTAGGAAGCTTAAATAGAAGCTGGGATGGAAAATACTCTGGCATTTTTGCATAATGGAGTCTGGAAGGGCCTTGTATAAAGCTCAGCTATTTGCAATCTGACTGAGACACTGGTGACATTTGTCCAGTAGGTTTCCCTCAGCCTGGACTGTGGTAAGAGATCTGTTTCTGGTTTTTTTTGGTTGGTCTGTTTTTTGACACGGAGACGAAATTTACTGTGTCCAGCTCTGGTGCTCTCAACACAAGGAGGAGATGGACCTGTTGGAGTGAGTCCAAAGGAGGGCCATGAAAATGGTCAGAAGGCTGGAGCAGGGAGTTGGGTTTGTTCAGCTTGGAGAAGAGGAGGCTCCAGGGAGACATGATAGAGACCTCCAGTACCTGGAGGGGACCTACAGGAAAGCTGGGGAGGGGCTGTTTACAAGGCATGTAATGATAGGACAAGCAGCAACGATTTTAAACTAGAGCAGGGTAGATTTAGATTTGACATTAGGAAGAAGCTCTTTCCCATCAGGGTAGTGAGACACTGGAATGGGTTGCCCAGGGAGGTAGTGGAGGCCCCATCCCTGGAGACATTCAAGGTCAGGTGTGATGAAACTCTGAGCATCCTGCTCTAGTTGAGGATGTCCCTGTTCCCTGCAGGAGTGTTGGACTAGATGACCTTTGGAGGGCTCTTCCTACCTGGGGCATTCTGTGATTCTATAATTTGCTCCTTGAATGGTCCCTGTTTACCAGAAGTGAACTGAAGGAGTCTGTATCTAGTCTAGCTTGAGCAAGCAGCGTTCCCAGCTTTTGAGCAGCTGTTCTTCAGTTCTTTGAAGCTTTTTAATGCACTTTCACATGAAGCTGAAGGTATAATAAATTTTTTTTTTTATAATGCCACTGGTAAAAGTTGAAAAAATGTGTCTAGCACAAGAACAGTTTTCCCCATCCTTTTCTCCTCTTCCCCCGAGCTTCTATCGAGTAACTATTCCTGTTCTTCCTAGTGCCTTTCTGTAATTATTGCCGGATTTGTTTCTGAATATTTAACAAGTCTGCCTGTTAGGTACTTTTCAGTTATTTCTCATCGTCTGCGGTATGTCTGCTTTATTAAAAGCTTCATGAGCTTGTGCCAGAGTGAGACAGATAACAGCCTTGCTACTGAAAGGCGATGATCCATTATTTACATTGCCAGTTGAAAAGGACGTGGACCTAACGTGCCTAAAACTGACCATAAACTTGATAGCGTTCCACTGTCACAAATTTACCTGCAGTATTTTAAGATGCTTCTCCCCGAGGTTGCTTTAACTAGACTGAGTCTTAAGGGCAGTAGGTGAAAATAACTTTGCCACTGAAACTCCTTTTGTTTCTTGCATTCCAGAGCCTTGCACTTAGGCTTTGTGCTACCAGAAAGCAAATCTCTGCAGACCTTTTAATTTTTTTTTTTTGTGAAATTATGCAGGAAAGCAAACTTGAGAAGGCTGTTTAAGTGTCCTAATATATCTGAGTGGGGTTTATAAAAGCTTAAGACTTCTTATGTAGAATAAAGAATGGTTTTGACAAACGCTCTCTAGTTCAAGAAGCAGAACAGTTGTAATACATTCATGATAACATGGCAAAGCATCCTGAGCCGTAAACAACATTCCATTCTTCAGAGATGAAAGGAGGTCTTTGAAACTGAAAGCAAGTACAATATGGCCTTAGGCTGACGCACATTTGGGCATCTTTAAAGTCATCTTTTTGGGCAACCTGTCTGAGAATAATTTAAACAGGCAGGATGTACTTTCTCATTTCAAATTACAAATACAGACAGCTTTACTCTCAAGTAATCTTAGATGTCAGAACTTACAGACTATGCAATGGCAAGGGGTAAATCTGCACATAATGCTCCTCTGACATTTTATTGGTTTTTAAAAGCCTGATATCATTGTAGACAGGTGTGATGGAAGAAGCTACTCCTGAATATGAATGATCCTTTGACAGTATCGAATGAAATCACTGATGCTCGATGTGCTTGTGTTTGGTTTTGTAACTAAAGACCTCAGCTTTCCTTGGTTACTGTTCTTTGTACGATGCTTGTATCTCTTATGGCTGGATTAGAGCAATGTTGACTCTGCTCAGCCTCTTCTTATCATTGCCTGCTGCAATAATTAAAGGAATTGTTCTAAGCCATAAGTGATGTAAACTGAAGCCTTAAGGTATCTGGGGAGACGGGAGAAATAACCAGAAACAGTATGTATTAAAACAGTGAAACTCTGTAAGAAAATTTGTTACCTATTGACTTTCTTTATTCAGTACCGAAATGCAATGGGTTGTGGAAGAGTGCAGCTCAGCAGCCTGGGTTGGCGTGGATCTGCTACCTTCTGTTGCTGTAACAGTACATGTGAAGGGCTAAAAACAGCATTTTGTTAGCATGACATGTTTCCTCCTTTCTCCACAAACAAGTAGGTGTTGGGGTGGCTTTTCAGCCCATGGTATCTGCTTCCTCTGTGCTCTGCCACCTGATTTTGCACCTCTTCTAGAAAGTCTTCATCCTGGGATGGCTGAATGCCCAATTCCTGCACATTCTTGTTCTCTGACATTCTGCTCTCTTTGCTTGTTGTTTTTTCAGTGAGACCTATTATGGATTATTTTAAACTGGGGACATGAGCACATGCTTTACAGCTAGAAGCCTGTTTACCAGCAGCCACATCCCTTCATAGGGCAGCAGGTAGCAAATCGAGAAAGAGACACTTGCTCAGAAGAGTATCAGCTAATTTGGAATTGAAACCAATATAAAAAGGATAAACTATCTTGCCATAATTATTGCTTTTATGTATCTCTAAACCTGAAATAGCAGTAGGGGCAAATCCATGGAATGAAAAAAAATATGGCTAATGCTCTAGGCCTAATAAAAAAAATCAATATAATTCTTTTCCCCTTCTGTTTGGAAACACTAATTGGGGTAGTTTTGCATGTTCAGTTCGCTACAACTTGACGTTTGAATAGTATTGTTCAGAAAGAGTAATCTGAGAAAGCCCTGGTAAGAAAATTCCTCTATTTTGAAAATGTGTTAATTGGTGCTATTTGTGTTCCAGAGGTGGTAATATCTTCATCTTTCACATGCTGGTCCCTCTGGACACTCTTGGATACAGTGGAGAGCCCTTTGGATTATATTCATCCATGTTTTGGGGTTTGTGAATTTGTTACCCACCTCTTTTCCTTTTTTGGGGGCATGTGGTGAACAGTAATGAATGAATGGTGGGAAGAACTGGAAAACAACTCATCTTGAGAAGGGAGAACACTTCCAAAACCAATCAAAAAAAGTCAACTTGAAGCCACAGAATTATTTTCCTGTTTCTTTGTTCTGTTTCATAGTTATTGGTTGGTAACATGCCCCATAATGTTTTCAATGCTGAGAAGTAGTCAGGCATTATTTTGGATTAAATTTTAATGCTTTTCTGATGACATTTTGGAAACGGCTTTGTCTCATTCTCACTGTAATGAGTCATAGAAGTTTGAAAACCCTTACAGATATTTGAAGCTTTTTTTTCTGCCTGTGATTCTGAGCCCTTAAACTTTTTGTTTCCTTCTATCCAGTAGTGTCCCAGTTCATCTTTGGCCTCAAACTGAGAGCAGTACATTTGTGTGTATCATACAGAAGGGAGAGGGTTTTTGAGAGTCAAGCTGGGAGACTGGCTGTTACTGTGATGGTCAGCTGCTGAAGGCTCTGGTTGGACCATTCATCTGCTTTATACAGGAAAACTTACTTGGATACCTGCACTGCTGTGTAATTCTGGGGGGAGTCTGCTTGCTTCTCATCCATTTTCTGGCTCAGTAATACCACGTTAACAACTTGTAAGTGGTGCAGTGTCTTTTGCCCCAGAGTGCTGCTGGTGGTGTGCCCTTCACTCGCCTTCTTCCAGGTCGGTCGTGTTGAGTGACTCAAGGGTAAATCTTGTGTCTTTTCTTTCTTTTTGTGTGATCCAATGGCAAAAAAAACTTCATCCTTCCAGATACTGCTGGTGGCTACTGTGTCCACTGCTGAGACTGGTTAGTATGTGTGGGTCATGCCATGCCACCTGTAGTCTAGATCTGCTGTGGAAACTTAGGCTACTGCAGAAGTAAATAATGCAGCTGATACCCTGGGGTCAGTGCAGAGCCATTCAAGTACTTTCTTTCTGTCAAACTCCTAGCTCTGGCCAACATGCATAAAACAATGTGATACTTCCAGGGTCATGCACATCTAATACAGCAGTCTACAAATAAGCTTGTGTTCTTCTGGGAAGAAGTTTGGCATGAAGAAGTGGGAGAAATATCTTCTTTAACCACGCTGGTCATTGTTCCATTTTTAGTATTGATTGTGGGTGAAGAAAGCAAGCTTGTCATCTTCTCTTCTAGGGCTCAGTCTCTGCCACATCTGATTGTTGTTAGCAGAACTTAAACTTAGCCTGCTTGCTTTCCAGCTTAGGATGCCAGTATGCATGTTGATTAAACATGATCACGATGTGGTGCATCCTTAAAATGCTCTTTAGGCCAACCCAGGAAGAACTTTTCTGCAGAGTGAAAGAAAACCCCAGCTCTTCTAAATGGTCAGGGAAGAGCTATGTTTTGGTTTTTCCACTCTGTGACAGTCACATCACTGCTGGGTTTATTTTTTTTGCATTTGCAGGGGGGCTGTGTGACAGATAAGGAGTATGTGGCTTTTTGCTCTTCCAAGCAGTAGCTGTTACTGACACCTTTTTGACCATAAGCACTTCTGATGGGAGGACACACTAGCATAATTCATCAAGTCTAGTATTGGTGTTCAAGATGCGACCGTGTCTAAATGTGAACGAAATGCAGAAGGTGGCTCTGTGGTGAACAACGATGGGTTTGCTGCTCCCTGCCTGCCCGTGGGGTGCAGAGAGCCTGCTGGCTGGTGCTTGACATCGGTGCACGTCAGTCTGCAGAGGTATCTTCTGCAAAGCTGCAGAAAATGAATTTAAAAGCAGCCACTTTAAATTGTACTTAGACCACGTGCATGTAAGTAGGTGTTCAGAGCCAGGCTACAAAATGTTTCTACACTTGAGGAGTTTCCCTCCCTTTCTCTGTGTTTTTTTACTTTCCTGTCTTTGCCACCCTTTCCCCCAGCCCATAGGTCTAAAGGGACACAGGAGGTATTTGTATTTCTTCCACTTCGCCTATGCGTAGTGTACGGAGACTCTTGATTTCAGTGTTTGGCTCTTATTCAAGCTATTGGACAATTGAAGAGTCTACAGCACGTTCACACCTTTGGGGAAGAGAGGGAGCTGAAAGTGTTACTGCAGTTATAAGATACGGCTTCAGCATCTTACTTATCCTCTGCCAGAGCTCAGCACGGGCCTGCCAGCAGAGAGTTTCAGTTTCAGCACTGAATTTACTGGCTGCTGTCAGTCGAGGCCAAACGCTTGATGGGAATTTTCCCCCCATGTAAGCAGGCAAAAATATTCTCGACTGCCATTCACGGGCTTCAGAAATACAGTTCACTGGCCCATATCGTGCCTTCTCTGTGCTACAGATGAACTTAATTCTTCTTACGTGTGAAAGATATCTGCAATTTAAATGACTAATTGCATTGTAGCTTTAGGCTGAACATATTGGTAGCGCGCAAATGTTGATGACATGTGAAGGGTCAAGAGATTTATAATTTAGTTGACAATACATTGCTTAAAATGATGTGGCAAAGAGCCAGAAAATTTCAGCTTAATAATTGTCTATTAACTAACATGACATATTTGTATAGTATTCATTACCTCCAGGTACAGATTAAGCATCTGATGTAGCCATACGAAGTGACATGCGTACATGAATCTCGGGCATAATAGAGAATAAACTGACATTACATTTGCAGCAATTTGTTTCAATATGTAAAACATGTTGTTGCCTACATTTGAAAGGACTTGTAGGAATGTTGCAGCGAAACCCGAGTTAAAAATGTGCAGTTGAGTCGCGTTCTCTGTTCTGCAGATCTGACAGCTTCATGAGGCTTCTTTCTAGGCTGCGGATAACATCAGGAATACACACGTTTGTTTTCAGCTGCACGAGGAGCAGCCTGTACATAGAGATCCACACCTTCCAGACATTGGCTTGATCTATCCTAATGTCTATAAGGTGGTTTTTTATTACAAAAAAATAAATCCCCAAAGCACCCCAACAATGTCACACTTAATTATAAATAAATAATCATATAAATACTGAGTCATGTATTGTTTTAGTATTGTGAATGTAGGGGTATTTTGATCAGACTGAAGCTTGTTGGAATGGGCAGCATCAGCAGGCTGGCTTATCACCAAAGTAGTATCAACTTCTTTCACTGTGTTTTCTCTGGCCTAAACGAGGCATTTATTTGTATGAGCACAACTGTCACAACTCAGACAGTGTCCATTCCTTCCTTCCCTTGCTGCTGGGGGAGGCCCAGGGAAGTGTTTGAGCACTCTGCAGTGTGTCAATGGCTTTTTAACTGGTTTTTCCTCCTGGGAGACCCAAGTGGGTTCTGTGTTTTATGGCTGGGACAGTAACGTACAGGCAGCAGATACCCCCAACCTCAATGTGACCGCAGGAGACAAAACTGGGGGTTGAACCTGGTGCTTTTGCTTCAGTTTTTTAGGGGCTCTTACCGCCCTTGGATGACATCTCTGCTGCACACAACTAATTTTTCAGTGTTTGGAGATGACATTGGAAACTGTCCCGTGACTTTGCTCCCTTCTGCTGGGGGTGGGTTTGTAATGTGCAGCGGGGCTGCGATGACAGGTCTCTCTCTGGGGATCTTGGCTGTGGGACTGGGATGTGTTTGTGCCACACCAAAATTTGAAATAAGAATTCTTGGCTTGACTCTTAACATTTGACTGAACTTTGGTCCCTTGAAGTGCCCCACCTCTCAAGAGTTTAAAAGTTTGACTGTGAGTGGTGTGACACCGTTGAGTTTGAGAGGGGAGCAGGTACACCACCAGGAACAGCTCACCCAAACTCGGTGGAAGGAAGGTGTCTGAAACCTCAGAGCTTTGTAACAGGGCCTGTAGGGCAGCTCCAAGCAGATCTGAGATCCTTGTCAGTACCTGTGATCCAGACTTGTAGATCACATGCTCCAAATACCTTGGAGACAAGGAACAATGTGGTGATGGTAGCGCGGGTAAGGGAAGAGCCTTGATGTGAGCTGCGGCTCTGTATCAACTTCGCTCTTGGCTTTTCAGAGTTGCTGTTTAATTCTCAGTCCAGCCACTGGAGAGAGCTCTAGAGATCTTAAAGCAGGCTTCAGGAGCAACCACTCCACAAAATGAGCTGCACAACAGGCGTGGGACTACAGCAAGAGCTTCATGGTGTCTTCTGTTGCAAATCTCGGTGAGAGCAGCTGACCTCTGTGCAGGCTCTCAGGATCAGGAAAAGGCTACAGCGTGTTGCTTTGGCAAAGCTGCTGATTTGTCTTGACTCTGAGGGTGGGTCAGAAGCAGGACTGCTGCTGCTGTGGCCTCCTGGGATGGGTGTTGAGCCAGCTGGTGGTTTTGGTACAAAGCACGGTTCCCAGTGGTGCAGAGCCACAGCTCCTTACCTGGCTTACCAGCTGCAGAGCTTCGAGTCGAGCACTTCTTAAAAAAGATTTTGGACATGAACAGAGGCAACTGTGATGGTTCATTTTGATGTGGAGATGGCACCTTAACTTCAAGTGTTTTCACTTTTGGTTCTCTAAATGTTGTATTGCAAAAAGCCAGGCAGTGCATCACCCTTCCCTGCTTGGTCCAGAGTCCAAAACAAACCGTGACAGACCAGTGTTTCGATGGAGCTGTGGAGGACAGTAGCTAAAAGGAGTTAGTGCTCATCTCTGTATAAACTTATTTCAGAGGGAGTTCCCCCATGCCGTCCCAGTCTGTACTGGAATGACCCAGGCTGTCTGTTGGCTTCTTTAATTTTGGACCATCATGCACTTTGAGAGAGGGACCTTTTCTTTTAACTTGGATGTGGCAGCAGCTGTTGATTTAGATGTGTGCAGTAATGAGTCAAAGAGCCCCTGGCACGCTGTACTCAGTAGTTCTAATAAGCCAGTGTGATGCTACATAAAACTTGGTAGAACTGCCTTAGACTCCTGTCTTAGCAAACAGGAGTCCAGGATCAGCTTTGGCTGTGACATTACCGCATAACGTCACTGTATATCTCTGCACTGGGCAGGGTGGGTAAGAATTTAAGAATAAAGAAATCCATAACTCTGTCTCAAACACAGGCAGCTTGGCACTTCTGCCCTATTTGTAGCATCTTGCAGCTCCAGCAGCTTCCAGAGCAGGCTGGGGGGATTTGTGCTGCCTGCCTCCTTTTTGCAAGGGAGTGAAGGGGATTGAGGTGGCTTTGTTTGGTGTCTTTTTGAAGGTAAAACTTCTAGTCTAATGACTATCGAGATGAAAGTATTTTCCCTCTAAATAAAGTTCTTTGAATTATAAAGGGCATTGCTGTTGGGTTACTGAAAACCCTTGGGGTTTGTTTCATTTATAACATTGCCTCAGGCCTTTCTGCTGCATCCTGTTGGCCTGACCTCCTTTTCAACCCATGCTGCCAGCTGCATTGCAGAGCTGTCTTTTCTTCCCTGGATCCTTTAGGGTTGTCATATGACAAACTTGAACTGTGACCCTTTTGTGTCTTACCAGGACAGCAGTGCCCTCTCTGTGCGATGTGGCCAGCAGTCTTCCCCACGCACACGTTTGTTCCGAGCCATTTAACAAACTGAAAGTTTCAAATGATGGCATTTCATAGTGTTTAATAGTATCGACTGTAAAGCAAATGAAATGGTGCTGAATACCCTGCCTGCTGCTAGTAAGAAATACAGCTTCCATTTCTGCACTATGCCCTGGGTTTTTTGTGCTTAGTGTCTGCTCTCTGGTGAATCTCTTAATTTTTTAAATAAATTTCAATGCTTCCCCCCCTAACAACAGCAGCATTCATTGCTATAGATAGCCCAGCACTGGTGGTTGTTTCTAATATATGGGGGTTTTAACCAGATTTCTCTAAGCAAAGTGGGCAAAGTCATTTTGCTGAAGTCTTGCAGAGAGTGTTAGGGTAAGAATTGATATAGTTAACACAGCATCCCAGCAACACCATCTCCAAGTGGTGTTGATGCTGGCAGGCATTGCCTCGTTGAAGTTACAGAGACTGAGCGCTCGTATTTGTACAAATTGCATTCATTACCAGCAACCCTCCAGTAGTGATAAGAGACTGGCTGTGTAGCATAGATTGGCTCCAAGATAAGTAGCCAGTCTATTGTGCAGCTCATGGTAATCTTCCTCCTCCCCGCCCCTAATAATAAATCTTGGGGCATTTTGGAATGCGTAGGGGTTGCTCATTCCAGTAGCCTGAGTGTAGAAGGACTAAAACATCATCATCTCCTACCAATTGTGCTTTCATAACCCAGCGAGGCAGCAGGCTGAGATGGATAGGCTCAGATACAGCGTCCCGAACACGCGGATCCTTTTACCGGCTGTATTTGTTGCATCCCCGGGTGATGGCTGGGGGAGGATGTTCTCCCGGCCGTGTTTCCAGGCTAGAGCCCACTCGCAGTGGTAGTTTTCTTCAAGAAGAGATGGGAACATTGGGAGCTTGGGGGTTTGCAAGTGGGAGTGAGAGCCGTGCACAACCTGGGGCTCTGGACAGGAGCTGCGGGGGTACCTTTATCGTTACCTTGTTCTTCCTCAGCGTGAGGGGCTGTGTAGTGTGACTACAGTGAGAGGGCAGTTATTTATCTCACTGTAATAATACAGTGTTAAAGAGAACATTTTCTGGTTGCTTTGACTGAAATAAACCATCAGCTGGCAAGTGCTTGCTTTGTCTTTTAAAGTATCTCATCTGTAAGGACTTCTGGATGGCTGGTTTTCGACATGTAAAGCTGAACATTAGGTTAGTTTTATGCAAGCAGTCAGTATATTCCAATCAGTTTGGTTAAAAACTTGTGTTTACTTGGAATTCTAATTTTTTTTTTCTTTCTCTCTCCCTCCCCCATTTAGGGTTTGAATGGCAATGGAATTACTCCCAGATCATCAGGTTTTAGCCTTACGAAACAGCTGCTCTGTCCAAGAATAACCCGCGTCTGTCTCAGGGACTTGATATTCTGCATGGAACAAGAGAAGGAGATGAAGCACTCTCTGACCTTGTACCGTGCTCTTCTGAAGTGATGTGAATTTTACCTTTCACCTTGCTGTCTACTGCCAAAGAAAACACTGAAGCATCATTGCACTGTCTTGAAATTCCAATATCTGGAATATGATCCGTTGTAAGGATAACTCTTGTTTACAGATAAACATTTTTATTAAATACCTAACTTAGCACCTGTAGGGTTTTTAATAATATTTGGCTTAAACCAGTCTGTAAACCAGTGAAAACACTGAGCTGCACACACAAGCACCTGACCACCTCCTTACGTTTAACTGTCTTGCAGGCTTCGAGGGCTTGAAATGTCCCTAATTTATGTGTGTCGCTTGCTTCAGTAGTCCAGAGTCTGCAACATCTGTTCTGCACATAGTGCCTTCTTCTAATCCAACCTTATTTAAGGAAACAACACTTTAAAGGCACTGCATAGCATGGCAGCTGTATTTAATCATGAACCAGTCAACATGCTAATGTATTGCCTGTCTGACTCAGCACCTCCTTAAATTTTCTGGGGTTAGTGTTACTACTGGCTGCTCGTTTGTGGAGAGCAAAGTAGCAAGCAAAAGGAGCGAGGGGTGCTTTTTCCCCCCTCAACCTTACCTCAACTGCCCTCTCCCTTTCCTCTGAGAAAGTGACTGAGGGAAGGTGAACAAATTGGTTGTTCTTGTGATTGAAGTACAGCAGACAGTGTAGTTTGGCCATCATACTTCAATGCTTGGGGAAAATTTGGAGTTACTAAACTGGAATATAAGGAGAGAAAGAGCCTAAAAAGGAAAGGTAAACAGAAGTAGTAGTTTATCTTTCTGTAGATATAAATACAGCATTGAACTTGAGCATAGATGTAGAAAGAAATGAACAAAAGCAACCTGTGCTGACTCAAAAAAGGGGAGGACTTTGAGGTGTGTTGAAACTTTGCAGCTGGAGACTCTCTTAAGGAGAAAAGCGGTGTTTGCAAAGCACGGGATTCACTGCTTTATTTAGAGTATTGATTTAATACCTTAATGTGACTCAACAGGGAAAATTCCCAAACAGAGTATTTAGAGAGTTGCCTGGTTTCCATTCAGTGAGGAGGAGAACTCCAGAATATTAAAACTGATAGAACAGATTCAAATGTTTTCTTCTAGCTGGTAAAGTCTGCCTTGTGGTGGAAGGAAAAGCCCCTGGGTCACCCATCTCCCCAAACCTTCTCCCCATGGCACAGTGCTGCGTAGCACAGCTCTTTCCCAGGACTGCTGGGAAAGGCACTGGCTGTATTGAATGGCTTCCTGCTGAAAATGTTTTTTTTTTTTTCCTGTTAAGGACCAAGCTCCTTGTTATTTGGCATGTTACTTCAAGACTGGAAGGGATGATTTGAATCCCCTCCACTGTCAGAACCACTGCAGATAGTTGACAAATTCAGTAAGTTTTGAATTGGTTATAGATCTGTTTTTGTTTTTGGTTTTTTTGGTTGGAACAGTAGTAAACAAATCTAGCAAATGAATGCTGTAATTTATTTATATATGTATATATAGCATATATATATATATATAAAAGAAGAGCAGTACTTTGACTAAGCTGTAGTTTGCAAGATATTGATGGCATCAGGCGAAATCACTTTGTATAATTAAATGCTTAGCTTTACTTTTTATGTAAAGTGCAGCATTTTCCATATTTGTGTACTGTATCTTATTGATCAGATGTTTAAAATTATTTTAAATACTGCATTAAAGCAATTATTTTATTAAAAATAATAAATTGGTTAACTTTGTTTCCTAATGCGAGCAGTTGGGCGTCTGAAGCTGTTGTCACCATGACTAATGGCGTGGCTCTGAGAGCCTGCCTTGTCTCTCTGCCCATCACAGTAGTTGGCACAGTTGCCTCACGTGACATACTAATGATAAACATCTAGATTTTAAGTTGTTTTATTTTTTTTAAACACAACTAGGTGACGCAGCAAAGGATTGCCTGAAGTGGGGGTGGGCAGGGAGAAAAAGCAACCTCATTTTGTCTGATTTTCCCCCGGTCAGTCATCACAGAGGCTGGCTTGGCTTGGGCTTTGTTGGGGTTTTTTTCCACAGCTGGGCAGAGGTGAGCACTTGGCACATGTTCTGGGCAGTAAAAACAAGGGAACCGTCTCAGACTTCAGCAATGTGCAATGGGAAAGCTTTGTCCTAAATTATTTTTAAAGCAGCTCACAGTTAATTAAATGCAGGTTGGAGAACAGAGTCCTGCGTCTTGACCTGCCTCTTATTTATTTAGTTAAATAAATGTATTATTTAAACCAATGCAGTAAGAAAATGAAAGATGCTGGAGAAAAGAAGTGAATTGATAAATAGATCTATGTAAAGAGCTATAGATGAGTTCAGTGGTGGTGTGGCCTGCCTGTGATGCACACTGCCTACTTTCATTGCTGCCACAGCAAGCTGTCTCTCACCAGTAGTTCCCTGTGTGCCACCTCTCCCTCTCACTAGCCCTGCACCCCCCCCTGAATTTAGAGGAGAGATGACCAGGGGTTCACTCCCCACCTTTACCCCAATCTTGCTGCGCTTTATGGGAATAGAATCATAGAACGGCTTGAGGTGGAAGGGACCTTAAAGATCATCTATTTCCAACCCCCCTGCCATGGGCAGGGACACCTCCCCCTAGACCAGATTGCTCAGAGCCCCATCCAGCCTGGGCTTAAACACTTCCAGGGATGAGGCATCCACAACTTCTCTGGGCAACCTGTTCCAGCGTCTCACCATCCTCAGAGTAAAGAACTTCCTAATGTCTAATCCAAATCTGTCCTGCTCTAGTTTATAAACCATTGCCCCTTGTGCTATCACCACGTGACCTTATAGCAAGTCCCACTCCATCTTTCCTGTAGGTCCTCTCCAGGTACTGGAGACTGCTATAAGGTCTCCCTGGAGCTTTCTCTTCTCCAGGCTGAACAGATCCAACTAAATACTCAAATCATGAGGCAATGAGGACAAACCCTGCTGCCCTGCTTCCTTGCCTTTTTTAGTTCTCAGCATGCTCGTGTTCAAGCTTGGGAACCTTGCAGCAGAGCCATCTATGCCACCAATGCTGCAAGAGGCCTCAAGTTTGCTCTAGGCACTTCTTGCTGTCCAGATGGGCTGCCAGCCTGGTGGCTGCTTCTGATGCACTCAGCTGCCAGGACAGCTCTCCCTGCTGCTTGAGTATTCAGCCTTTGGAGGAAAGGGTGTATACAGTTGTGGGGGGAAAGCTGCTGTCCTTGGCTCTTGACTGTCTTAGCAGCACAGCGTGCCAAGTTTTGTCTGGTACGTGGTGGCAACAGGAGCCCTGTGCTCTTTCTCCTCCAGCTGCGGTTGCTTTTTCCCTTTATTGCCATTCTGGAGTCTTATGGCTGAATCCAGCACTTTGCACTGTCTTCAACTTCAGCTCTTCCCTCTGCCTCTGGGCAGGACGAGTGGAAGGGCAGCTAGCTGTGCTACCCAATCTCTCTTCAAGATCCCCTGATTCACAGTTTACCTCAAGGCAGCCTGCTGCTGAAAGGAGAAAGGAAAAAGAGGATCTCCATCCTTGACTTGAAAGGTGAATGGCTCTTCTGGATTGGAAGGATGTGGTGCAGGTCAGCTCACAGCCCTGAAGCTGCTGCTTTCTGTGCAGGGGGAAGATCATCACGGGAAGTTTGTGTTTCATGGTGGCCAAGACTTCTACCATTAAATCCTACATCGGTCAAGAGTTTTCTACAAGGGCCTTGCAGCAGTAGGTACTTCCCACCTTCCAAGGGATGTTTCCCTGGCAGAGCCACCTGAAGTTCCTGCAAGAGACCCCATCAGAGCTGGTTATTTGTTCTTTTCCCCAACCCACATCTCAGTCCCACAGCTCTTCCAGGTATCTCCTCTTCAGTCAGTCTGTCTCAGAAAGAGGAAAGGGTAAAGAGCCGTGTCTCCTGTGATTCAGGTGGGCATTGGGTGGTATCAGGAGCTGTGCTGGCTCCCCTGGGGGTAACCAGCACATGTTTCTCCAGAGCTCTGCCCATCAGTAGTGTCACTGGAAGACTGCCTCACCTGAGGCTGTGCCCTGGTGGGAGGGAGAAAAAGTGAGGGTCTTCTCCATGGGTGCTGCTGAGTCAAAAAATGTTCTTGTCATCCCAACAGCTTAGTGTGTGTGCTCCCAATCCCCAGGCTTTACTGGAAGAACTGCAGGTATTGGTAAACAGTTGCTCTCTCTACCAGATCACAGGGAATATAATTTTTAAATCTACTGGGAATGAAAAATTATCTGAAAGATCGTCTGTATCTGTTTTTGAGAGCTAATTCCTAATTATGTGTAGTTCCCCAAGCTTCTTGAGATATTTGCACTTCCACTTTGAAGTGTTTAGCGTGACGGGGTTTATTATTTGCAGTCATTTGAAGGTGTTTCTTATTTCTGTCCTTAGAAGCTGTAAGGGAGGAGGGGAAGTATTTTATTTTTCCAAGTAATTACGTGTGAATATACATGTACTCTGTGTGTATAAGGGTGGCTAAATAACTTTTTAAAAGAAATACCTTACTTCTTGTAAAGACTGCGTTATAACAGCTCCCGGGTGTGAAACTCCAGCAACAAGGAGAGAGGGAGGAAGGAGACAAATTCTTGAAGAGGCTGCAAGTTTTAATATGTTAAAATCCTTTGATACCTTTGTGCAAAATTGGGCAGAGAATAAAGACTCCCTTGAAGAGCTGATCAGCAGGACTTCTCGAGAAGGGAGGGTAGGGAAAGGAGAAGACACTTAAAGGATGGAGGACAGAGTTCACTCCTCTCCCCAGGAGCTTCAGTGGTAGATTTATGTGAGTTCTGGCAGCGGCTTTCATTCACAGAAAGGACAGCATAGGGCCTTTCTAGAGAAAAAATAAATAAAATAATTGCTTCCTGTTCAATGCAGTTTGCATTCTTAATTTAATGTCTCAAAATCTGGAGAAACCCTCTGTAATCATCTCACCTCTCTTCGAAGCAGTGACAGGAAGGATTATCAGCAGCTGCAGCCCAGTGCTGTGGCCCAGCCACAGAGCAGGATGCAGGACAAGTGCTGCCCACGGGAGTTGGTGGCCTGGCTAATGCTGAAAGAAGAGGCTGGAATGAGCAGAAGTGTAGGTACAACACGGGCTGTTCAACATCTCAGAGCTGACAGTTTTCCTCTGGGAGATGTGGTGGGAATAAACCCCCAACAGAGGCTCGCAGCCCATGTGAACATCTGCCCTGCATTGAGCTGATCTGGTAATCAGAGTTGTGCTACCTCTTCACAGAACCACAACGTTACTGAGGCTGGAAAAGACCTCCGAGATCATCAAGTCCAGCCTATGACCTAACACCACCTTGTCAGGGCCAGGGCTGTAATTGTCCTCACCCTGCCTTTCCCCGGTCGATTCATTAGCCCTTTGCAGCAGGGCTGGCGAGCGGTGCGAACCCAAACAGGTCTCATCTCACACAGCTCTCAGAGGCTTTGCTACTAATTTGAAAGCTTTAGCTGTCTTTATTATTACAGGGGAAAGAAAAAATAAATTGAAAGTGACCTAAACTTCAGGTACAGAGGGCAAATATTAAAAGTAAGTTGGTTTTGCCTTTGAAATTCCTCGCTTCTTAAGAGACTGTTGGTGAGTGATGCCCCAGAGCTGGGGAGGATGGCTCCAGAAAGAGATCCCCTCGAGTGTGCAATCAGCTCTTCACAGCAGTCTGCTGGGGATGCTGAAGCAGAAATCAGTGGTTCGAGTTTTTTTTCCCATGCTGTAAAGAAGAACCTGTGGGAAGGTTCTGCCTGTGTCCTTACACAAAACCAGGATATCCAGTAATTAGCGAGAGATACCTTCAGGGCAAGCTCAAATTTTGCAATACTTCCCAAGGCAGGGAAAATGCCCTGGGCTAGGGCAGTCTTGGGAAGAGAGTGAGTCAGGAGGCTTTTTTTTCTTCTTTTTTTTTTTTTTTTTTTTTTTCTTTCTTCTCTAGTCTTGATCAAGTCAAAAACTTAAGAAAACTTTGTAGGAGCTTGACCCTTCCAGACCTCCCCATACCTGGGTGGAGCCCCTCCAGCTCCTGAGGCAGACTGCTACCTTTGCAGACTTTTTTTTCTTTATAACAGCCTAAACCTTTGGCGGTCGAGCTGCAGCTGAGCTAACGACGATGGCAGGGGAGCCCCGCTGACCCCAGGGACACCGTGGGAGAAGGTCAGGGAGGCACAGCCCGGCCCTTGCAGGGCACTGCTTCTTCGTCGTCCTTTCTCCCCTCAAACACAGGAGGGATTTCCACCCCTCAAGAAGGGATTTCCACCCCTGTGTAGCTGTCACCTGCCCTGGTCTGCGCTCTGGCACGCAGAAGTCAAAGCAGCCCGGGGCTCGGGCAGGGTGGGCGGCAGAGGGGCGATGGGCGATGGGCGCCAGCGGCGACTCGCCCCTGGCTGCTGCGCGGGGGCTCGGTGGAGACGCCCTTGAGAAAGGCGCCCGCTTGGCCCAGGGCCTGGCGCAGCCAGCACCGCCCTGGAGCCCCGGGGCCCGCTGGGCATGCCCAGCCTGGCCCAGCCTGCCCGGGGCCCGGGAGCTGCCACAGGACTGCCCTGCCCCTCGGCCGGGCCGGGCTGGGGTCGCTGGCTCCCAGGGAGCAGAGGAGCTCATGGGGGAGGCCCTGCTGCGGGCACATCAAACCTGCGTTGGGTTGGCCGATCCGCCCGGGCGCTCCTTGCACCATACGGCCATCCTGCTCGGACATACCCACACCGAGGAGGGCTCTTCCAGAAGCCAGGCTCAGCCATCGTGAGCTGCAAGCCATCCCTAAGGGGCTTGAGCCCCCGACAGTGGGGCGTAGCACGAACGCTCCCCAGCTTTCTGAACAAAGCTCCCTAGGTGCATCGGGCTCAAATCTGGATTTAGTGGCCCAGCTTATCTTTCCCACTTTTGCTTCTCATCCCCTCCCCCTGATTTCTGGGATGTTGGGTCTCCCTCCCACCCCTCCTTTCCCCCTCGCAGCTCCCCTAGGTTTGCGTTTTGCCCCCACACTCCTGCCTGGCAGCACGAACGTGCTCTGGCACCACCTGCCTTCCCTCACTGCTCTCCCTGGCCACTGCCCTTTCTCAGTGCTTTAATCCCCGGGCATGGTTTTAAACACAGAGTGAACTGTCTGCTTCGTTCGGGCACCCTCCAGCCTGCCTTTAGCTTCTGCGCGCGGGTGAAACCCGACTGAAGTGCTCACAGCCCAGACACATCTTGCACAGCTTTTTTGGGCACTTAGGCTCTTCCCAAAAGCTTGCCTTGCTCTTTAGCTTCCCTGGCTGCTCTAGTTCTCCTCCCCATCCCTCAAATAATGTTTCCCATGGGTGACTACTTTTCCTTTCCAGAGTTCTTTAGGCTCGTGGCTTTGACTGCCTTCCACAGGAGACATCTACTGCACAAATTGCTCTTCAGCTGCCTCTTACCTGGGCTAATGGCTCACAGGTATGGGTGCTCTGCACAGCTAGAAATTGAGAGCACCTGGAGACCCTCTGGTGCTCATGCTGAGACAGTAAATCAAATCCAACAGGGCTGAAGTGGAGCTCAGTTACTTTTTCTTCCCATGATCTTTGTTAATAACTAGGCAATGTTGCACTTGCCTTTTCATGAGCTTCCAGATCTTGGATGTGACTTCTGGAGAGCCTCAAGGAGTACTGGCTGCAAAGGTCTCCACCATCATCTCTGGCTTCCCAAGGTCTTGGTTCCCTTTTTCCCAGGAGAGGACAGCCAGGTTGGAGTGGTTTTCCTTTCCTAGACCCCTGTGTGTGGCTGCTGCAGAAAGGAGATGGGCTGTCCAGGCAGCTGCAGTGCTTTTGGGCTATTAAGCTGTTCCCTTTCAGATGTCTCCTTCAAGCTGGGCTTTGCTGTGATGCCAATAAAAACTTGCTGCTGTTAAATTTCTGCAGCAACACAGCGAACACCACAAGAAAGAAGAACTTGCTTCTCAGCAGCTAAAGCCCTGTGCTGGGGATTTCCCTCCATCTAGTTTTGGTAGTTCCCCTTCCTGATGTGCCATCCTCTGGGGATCTCCTCGGCGTGTTGTTCGAGGTAGTGGAGTCCCAGGGTAGCAGGGGGTATTTATACCTCCCTAATATTTACAACGAAGCCCTTTCCTGAAATTAGCTGCAAGTCCTGAACACACCACAGTCACATCCTGTAGCACCTCCCATGCTGTGAACCAGAGAGTCATAGGATGACCTGGGTTGGAAGGGACCTCCAAAGGTCATCTCGTCCAACACCCCTGCAGTGAGCAGGGACATCCTCAACTAGAGCAGGCTGCTCAGAGCCTGGTCAAGCCTGACCTTGAATGTCTCCAGGGATGGGGCCACCACCAATTTGGGGATGGCACCCTGCAAGCCCTCTCCCTCACAGTGGGGCTCTCTTCTGCTCCCTGACTGCTGCCCGGTCGTCAGGTGGGCTGGGATCCCTCTCGGAGAAACTAAAACAGTCTCCACTCCCATGGGTGTGGGGTTTTGCCTTCTATCGTGCCAGTAGCTGGCTGTCCATGGGAATACAAATGGTGCTCAGCACAGACTTTGGATAATTAGTACTGTTCCTTTGAGCTAAGGTAGCATTTCTGCCCCTGATTGACACCTACGGGTCCAAACCACTCACAGCTAATCTCCCAAAACAAAACCAGCCTCTTCCTGACCCCAGGAGAGGCCCTTATGCCCTCTTCTTACATGCCCGTGTGCACCCCAGAGCAGCTGATGGGGACAGGAGCACAGCTTGCCCACCGCAGCACACGGGGACAGGCAGGTTATGTCCACCACGATGGCCCAGGGCTTGTCCAACACCCGCAGCGTGGCTGTTGGGAGACAGCATTTTCCTGCTGCTCCCTGGGGACAGGAGCCCTCACCCAGTCTCTCCTGCTCCGAGTCAAAGCAAGAGCAGGGAGGAGTTGCTCCAACCTGCCATGGTTATTTTAGACTGTAAAGTTGTGGGGGATTTTTTTGTTGCTGTTTAGTGAGTAGCTCACTGTGAATTTAATAGATGAGTTTTGCTATCGGTAACAATTCCCTTAACCCCCAAGCAGTTTATTTCATGTATACAGGAGTAAAAAAGGGAAAAGTAAGAACACCTCTGGGGAAAATAAGGGGTTGGGAAATGGCTGTAAGTGCAAGCACAGGATTGCCAAACCCACACGAATCAGATCTGCAGGAATCACAAGACTGGTGGTCTGAATTTCAAATATGAAATCTGGGCAGTTTCTGAAGGGTATTTCCCTCCATGTTTTCAAGGCTCTAGGGGAAAGTGCGTGCCTTCCACTGGGGAGAGAGCGCTGGCAGGCTGGAGACGAGGCTTACCTCCCATCCTCCCTATGCTGGAGCCCAAGGTCATCATCTCACCCTGTCCCAGTCCCCTAAGCCTGCCTTGTGTGTGCTCTACCACACCATGGGGCACTGCTGTCACTCTCTCACATCCCTGCTGAGCTGCCTGGAAGGACGGCCAAGCCCAAGTGTCCATCTCACCATGGTGAGGAACAGCAGCCACTTGCACCGGGGTCAGGCTTCTCCCCGTGGGTAGGTGGTGATGAAGCAGCATCTCTGTTTTGTCCCATGGACCTTAATAAGAGAGTGGCACCTCTTTGAACAGTTCAAAGGTGTACGTAGCCTGGGCCATAAAACCAAAGCAGCATTGCCCAAGGTAGCAAGATGCCTGTTTTGGGAGGACATGAATTGCTTTCCACACTGTGCAAGAGCTCCCTGTAAGATGGAGCTGAAAATATTTTATCTGGGGATACAGATTCATACCTCCTCCCCCAAAGTCCCCCAAAACCCAAGAAGGAGAGTGCCATGGGGAACTTCCTCAGTGCTAGACTAAGTCTAGTGTCGGCGCCTGAGCCCCTAGGCAGCAAGCAGCCTTCACCCACAGCTCCAAATATGGATGTGCTGGCAGGAGAGGGAAGCTTCCTCTGTCTCCTGCCTCACTTGAGGGCCTCTAGATCTATAGCTGATCTAAACTGCTCTCGCCCAACTCAGCCTTGCAGAGTCAGCTTTGCTGCAAGTCCTTTCTTGTCTATCCCTCTGGAGTCCCTCAGCCACTGCCAGCACCATGATGTTGGTCCTCGCAAGCTCTTTGTGATGCTCCAGCTGCTCAGCTGCAGCTGTCCAACGCTGGAGTACCAGCGGGCTGGCCAAGGACTCCCAAGGATGACTCAGCACCATGGGATACTCTTCCCAAGCCCATCCACACTGGTTTCGCCTCCCTGTACTGGACCAACAGTAGAAGCCGCTTTCATCCTTGTGTGTTACAGGAGCGTACTCGTCAGGAGTCATTGGCGTGCAACATGGGGAAATCCCAGGCTTCATGGCTTTTCCTGAGCTCCCATCAGGTAGGCAAATTACGTGTTGCAGGGAGAGGATTCAGGAGGTGTAGGGAATTGCATGCAAATGCAAGGAGCAGCCCGAGAGCCCCTGTTCTCGCTGACCTGCTAGGACTGAAGTCTGCATCTGGCAGTGCACCTGCTTTGGTGAGGGGTGGAGCTGCAGCTGTGCAATGGGGAAAGCCTCACAGCCTTCCTCCTCCAGAGCCCAGCATCCCACGGTGCTCCAAAGCACTCGTACCACCCACCCGCGGGAGAGGAGTGCGGGTGACTTCCAACCCCATGGGCAGGGACAGCACCCAGCAGGCTGTGGAACCACTCGTGTCTAACAAGGAGCGGGAGCTCCTGCAACGGTATTTCATGAGCAGGAGCTGGTTGGCACCCAGGGCAGGAATGACTCACAGAGTTTATGGTTACCTGTGAGCTGTCATGCCTCCTCTGCCTCCCCGGGGCCTGGCGCAGCAACATCTGCTTCCTAAGCTCAGTGAAAGGGAAAAGGTGCCTGGCTCCCTATTGATGAGCGGGAATTAATCCGCTCTTGCCCTAGGTTGGAGGGAATACCAATAACACCAGTCACTCCCTCCGACTGCATAACGAGCAAGTGTGGGAGTATCCTGGCCTGAAGGACCAGGCATATTAACCTGACCTGTAAGTGAAGCGTCTACTTCAAAGAAGAGGTGAGAATAACACCTACATGCACAGGCAGTGGCAGTGACACCTCATAAACGTGCCTGCCTGCCTCTTTAGAGGCCCTTTGTCTGGTAGATAGTCTCATTTGCCAACATAAATACACCCTTGGTAGTGTGAGGCAAGCGTGGTGTGTGTATCTCAGGAGACTTCTGCAAGAGCAAAATGTGCCCAGCACATGTGGAGATCCCAGGAAAGGGGCATCGTCAGAGCCCGGGAGGACAGACTCAGCCATACCCCAGTGTAGTTCTTGCTTTGATTCCTCTGCTCCCAAGTCTCTCTTCAACCACCACTACCTGAGGAGGAGAGAAAAGACCAGGAGAAGTCCTTCTCAGTGCTCTCTGGGGTCACATACATCAGCCTACACTTCTGGCTGGAGCAAGGTCATGAGACTCTCTGTGCTCTGGTGTCTGCAGAGAGGAAAGTTAGCTCTCTTCACTCGCAATCCACACTTGCTCTTGCAACAACGGAGCAGCCCATGTGGGCCATGCTTCCTAGATCTACCAACACAGCATGTGGGTGTCCTGCTGTCTCACAGCTGGCTCCAGGGACAGAGGACATGGAGCTGCACAGCAAAGCCTTCTCTGGCTGCTTCCTGCCAGCGCAAGCTGTGCTGCAGTTGTGTCCCCATCCAAATGCTGCTCTAGGTTACCACAGCGAGCACCCTGCAGATCTGCTTGGGCTTCCCACTCTTCCTCAGGACCAGGAGCACACAGTGAAGGGTGCAAAGCTTAGCTGCCCGAGCCTCTTGTCCACATGGCAAGCCTGGTGAGTGAATCCTACTTGCTCAGTTTCCTGATACAACTTCCCATGTGCAGATGCTGCCTGCACCCTGGCTGGCGAGCTGGTCCCCCCAGACCCCTCGTACACTTCTCTCAGCTGCCTCTCCCCTGGCAGTCACATGCAGGGGTTACCATGGGGCTTGGAAGGTCAGGCCAGGACTGGCAGGTGAGAGCTTTTGCCCATTCCAAGCTCCCCATCCATTTCTTCAACGTTGCAGGCTCTGGAAGACCTCTCAGGTTGTTTTTATGAAGAAATGCCTGCCTGGTTTTAGCTACATGTACCTTTGGCCTGCTGAACTCTCCTTCTCCTTTGAAGGGAAAGGATTTCCCACCCTTCTCTGTGAACTTTCACTGCTCACAAGGGTCATTTGGCCTGGGCAAGATGGCCTCGGAGGGAACGGCTCCGTTCTTCGTTTCTGAATACCGCTGACTCTTCGAAAGACTGGATTTGCTGCTTGGTCTTTGCCCTTGGAGTAGCAGCCCTTACCCAGCTCAATTCAGCTGGGGGAATTCCACCTGTAAGATGTGCAAGTAGGGGCAAAGACATCCTCTGCCGTGTCCCTGTCAAGTTTCTGCTCCCCAAGGCCTTGCTTTCTCTGTTGGTAGCTCCTGCATGCACCAGCAAGCCTGCTCCTCATGTGTTTCACTAAAGCTGAGATGCCCACACATTTTTTCCGTTGTGAACCTGAGTGCATCCCTGCCAGCTCACGCAACCAGCTGGTGTTGAGTGCTTGAGTCATCCCCTGAGCCCACACCCAAGCAGGCTTTTCAGATTTAACACACGGGAGATCCACTACTGGTGGCATGGCTTTGGGGTACTCTGCCTCCTGACTCTGCCCGGGACGGTGACAGCGATGGAGATGCCCCGGGTGGGCTAAATGTGACCATTTTCCTGTCTAGCTTTGGGTTCCCAGCTCCCAGCCAATAGGAACTGAATTTGATACAGAAGAGCCACCAGCTTGCCCCCGTGATGGACCCTGCGTTTGCCTCCTGATGCTGCTAGAGATCAGGGGTCTCCCTTTCTTACCCTATCTCTGCTGTTACTACTGGGTAATGCAGAGCACGTATCAGAGCTGCTTCCCTCACTGGTGATGATGCCTCCTCCTGATCCCTGCTTGACATGTGGGATTTATAGTTCAATTTAAGTTTGGCACGGTTGCTACTCCCAAACTCCAGCAATTAGAGGATTTGAGAAGGGCCCTGATTTTTCATATGGTCATTGGGGCTGACACCACCCTTCTTACCACCTCTTTACATACACAGCCAAAACGCTTGATACGTCTTCAGAAGAGGGAAGATTAAAAACCCAACCAGAAAAAAAAAAAAAAAAAGCCCAGGAAAAAACCCAAAGTGAATTACTAAAGTTTATAAGGCTAATACTTTATAGGGCTAGTATGCACAGGCCTGGGGCCTTCAAGATAATATAATCTAATACTCGGAGATCCCCTGATGAAAGGCACTATATATGCAAAGTGCTTTATAAACATTAATTAGTTAATGTTGAAAATTTTGCCCAGGGCAAAAAAAAAAAAAAAAAAAGAAAAAAAAAACCCTACCAAAAATCCCCCTTCCCTTCCTCCCTCTAGTCCCTAACTACACAGAGTTAATGATTCTGTGTGTGCAAACTTAGAGCATATTTTAATTTCTGTTTACTTCTGGGGAGATGGAAGCACTGGATGTGCTTTCATACCCATTACGCTCCTGCACGCAGGGGTAGCGTGGCTGCTTCGCCTGCTGTGTGATTTAAGGCTCACGAACGAGGACACCTCAACATCTACAGCGTAACCGAGCGCTGCTAGCTCAGGCCTTGGCACTCTGTGCTCACCAACCCACCCGCCCAGATTCCAAGGCCACCCTTGGAATCGCTGGGGACTCCTGAGCCCAGGACAGCATTACAGTGCCATCACCACATCGCATGTCACCGTGTAACACGCGCAAAAGCAAATATGGACAAAGCACTAAGCCAAGGAGGGAAACCAGGCAGCCTGAAGGGTAAAGAAGACCTTGCTTTTGTATCTGGTTACATGCAGGATAAGCTTGTGTTTCAAAACAACTGATGTAAAAGGCAACAGGTTGTGCATTCGGTGATAGTTCCAGCAAGAAGTGCATTTTGTCTTCATGCTCCTTGCTGAGGAAGCATTCAGCTTCTGGATAACGCTGCAGGGGATGCTGTCCCCTGACTCCCACATCTGCTCTGCTCTGCTGCATAGAACCCCTGGCAGAGCCAGTAGAGCCCACTTTCCACCACATCCCTCCCACTCCTTTCAGAGAACCATGCTCACCTCCGTAGTCTGCAAAGTTCAGGAGTCCTCCTGGGCAGACGAGCCCCTTTGCATCCCCAACAAGGCCCTTTCAGGCTCGACTCGGTCCAAGCAGGTCTGTGCCGTGCATGCTTCTGGTATGCCACAAACCACGACATTATTGGTGTCTCTGGGAGAGGCAGCACCAAGGGATGAGACTCTGGAAGGTACCACCATTTCCCTTGGCCTGAGACTTGGTACCTGCTATAAGCAAAGGCTTCACACGTAGTAGGCAGCCCAAAGGAGCAGAGGCTGTGCTGCCTTGTGCTTCCAGCATGGCCTTCCCTGGCACTCCTGCTTTCCTGGGGGGGCTGTGCAAAATCCGCACGTGCTGAAGCACCATCTGCAGCTCAGCACACCTCTAGCAGGTCTTGGGGTGCAAGCCCCACTTGCTACCAGTGCAGTGAGTTTTGCTTCAGTCAAACCCTGCACCACAGTCACTTGCTGAGGTGCCTCTTGCCTGGCCAGACTCCTCCAGCACTGGTGTCCCCGGGGCCGATCAGCAGCACTGGAGAACAGTGCTCAGTGCCCAGGCAGCTGCACGACCCCGGAATGCATCTCCTCTTCACCTGCTCATGAAGAGGTGAGTTATCAAGCTCTAACTCTTGCTGGCACAGCACCGTGCTCAGCACAATGCTCAGCAGGTAACATGACGGGGCCACGAAAGTGATGCCTTCCCAAGGGCTTCAGCCTTGATGACAGTCCCCTTGGTATCAATGGCAGCCCTCTCAGCATAATGACAGCCCCCCCTTAGTATCAACGGCACCTATCAGTGGGGTCTTCAGACAATATAAGGCTGCAAAGCTTTTCCCTGGCCCAGTCCAGTCGCTGCCAGCTCTGGGCATAGTTATGGTTCATCTGGCTGGGGTGAGCTGTCTCGGGGGGGCTGTGCCTGTACACGAATGTCAGCTCAAGCTCGCGGAGAGCAATCGCTTCCAGACATAGCTAATGGAGATGTACCTGAATGAGTGAAGCTATGCTTTCATTGTGTGCAGTTAAGGATGTTTAATTTTAATCCTGTATCAGTGAGGAGGGGAAAAAAAAAAAAAAAGGCATGAAGTTCTAATAAATGTCATGCTGCTGTGTGCTCGGATCAGCACCTCCTTGCTAGAAGCAGTAGAGAGAAAGCCTCTTCCCAGCACTGCAGACTGCTTTAAAACATCCCTTCAAACACAGGCTGCTGCCAGCCAGTGCTACACCAGTGCTGTGTTCACTTCAGCTCACGAAAGCGTTTGCCATGCTGAGGAAGAGGAAAAACTATTTAGTAGTTTTTGATGATGGTTGGGAACTCTTGAAGACCTCTGGTTTTCCCAAACCCATCACGCAGCCGCTCTCAGGCAGCCTGGCTGCTTTCGGGTGCATCACGCTGGGCACCTGCCAAGGCAGCCGCTGAAATCACCGAGTCTGCTCGGAAAGATCTAGATGGGGAGATTGCGACGGAGGAAACTGTCTACGCTGCTGTTGCTGAAGTCACTGATCTTTACCTCCTCTGCTTTTAAATTACTTCGCAGCGTTGTTTGCTCTCAAGGAGACAACTGGGAATTTAAAGCGCGAGAGATGTCTTTTGTAATGCAACAGGCTTGATTTTCCTGGGATTTCTTGAGTGCTCCCATGAGAGCAACCAGCACAGGGAGCTGCTGTGTCTGGGTCAGATGGTACCAATCCCACCAAGACCGTCAGTCTGAGCCGCAGCAGAGCATTTGCAATATGTATTAGGACGAACGCTGTTTTACCACCCACTGATGAGCTTTTATGTGTAAAGCGTCCCCTCTGCTCTGTGCCGAAGCAGACACTTGCTTTGATAGTTATATGGAAAAAAAAAAAAAACAAACCCTTAACTTTGCTTCGAGATATTTATAACCAAAACATGCAGAATTATTGCTACATAAAGTCTGCTTCACTGGGTCTTGCTGATATAAAAATGAGGAAAAAAAAAGAAAAAACAAAATGAAAAACAAAAGGAAGAAGGTTAATATAATAAAGAAAAAAAAAAGACAGATGAGTACACAGAACACAGTTCAGATCTACAGCACTATATTGCACTATATTGTCCCAGCAACGGCACCAATTCAATTTAAATCCTAAGGAGAAAAAAAAAAAAACTAATGCCGTTGAAGCGCTGCAAATGAACACCAGCCCTGGCCTTGCACATCACCCCCTCCACACAACCAGCACATCAAACACCTTCTCTGCTCTGTGCGGAGACAGAGAGAGGGAAAAGTAGTGTGAAAGTGAAATGGTTTCTCATCCTCTGCCCTGCCAGAGGCAAACGCCAGCTCTTGCTGGTGTAAACTGTAAGGCAAGGCAATCTGCGGCGCTGTGGAAAGAAAACGAATGCCACACCAGCGGGCAGGCAGGAAGGCAGGCAGAGTGAGACGGAGAGGTTTTTAATTGATGCTAGACGAACATAAATAGATGAAGCTGGCATTAAGCAGCACAGCCCTTTTTCTCTCTCTGCCAGGTACCCATTTACCCAGGCTCATAACCAAAGGCCAACATGACATCAGAAGCCCTGTGGTGTTTTGCCTTTGGGCAACAGCCGGTAAAACTGGTTTCATCTGGCAGATGAGTGTGTGAGCTGAGGTAATTGGTGTGTTCTTTTCTGCCTCAGATTCCTTATCTCATCCTGAATATTCCCATAACCTCCCTTTTTCCAGCCCTTTTGTTTCTCAACAAAAAAAATATTTACATTGAAATCAACAGTGGGAGCCTGTAGATTGCATCGCATGGCATGGCATCGCGGGGAGACACAGGTGCCGGGAACTTCCCAAACAGTGAGCAGCACGGTGACAGCTGCAGACAAGAGAAGCTGGAGATGGGGAACCTTCTCCTAGTGGGACGTTTCCTGCTGAACAGAAGGGGTTTCAACAGACACCGCTTGATAAAGGAGCCTCATCAAAAGCAGCTGCTGCTCCATTTTTCTTTCACTCCTGAGATGGGTTTGGATTCTTTTTCTGCAACTGAAGAATAAAAAAAAAAAAAAGAAAAACAACTCAATGCGATGGGAGCACAGTGTGGGATTCTTTCTTGCTACATATCAAGGCTGGAAACAGCCAGGGCTATTTCCAGGGCTGCATTAGCAGTGCTTTGCCAGCAAAGCCATCCCCGGTTATGCAGAGGTTGAGCAGCCTTCCTGCAGGCACCCCTCGCATCAGTCACTGCTTTGATGGCTGAGGAGAGCAGGGTCATGGAATAAGTCCTGCCAGCAAAAGCATATTTTCTAGCATAGCACTGAATGTACACTATGGGGCTTTTTGTTAGCTTAGCTGTGGGGGTGAGTGGCTTCACCCATGGTAGCTGTGGGTTTGGGGTGGCTACGGGGTACACAGGCTCGGTGGGCTGCTGTGGGGCAGCACTATGGGCAGGTAATGTGTGAGTGTGCAGCCTGGGTCATGGGACAGACAGTTCTGGCTTGCCTGAAACACGAGAATCCTACAAGCTGCCCCTGGAAAGAAGTTGGAAGGCAAAAAAATTATTTACTCCTTCCTTCCTTCCAAATACTGATAAATACAAATGTAGCAGGACTGGGCATGATGCCTAGCAGAGATTCACATCTCTCATCCCCCTCTTCCCCCTGTGATACATTGGATCAAACCAGGTAGGATGCTGCCTCTGTCATCTGGAACCTAAGGAAATGTGGCCTGCTTTACAGAAACCTTGCTCTTTCTACTTACAGGTCCATTTGGAGCTGGGACGTGCTGGAAGCATGGAGTAGCTTTGGAAATCTGGCCTGAGACTAACCCAGACACTTAGTTTTAGCTTCTCACATAACAACATTTTGAATGGTCTCCTCCTGCTCCTCTGGAAATCACTGGTGAAGCTGAAGTTGAGCTGGATCCCAAGTCTGTAAATCCTGACATACTAAGAGGGAGAAGAAAATGCAGAATTTAAGATAGAAAAGGGAGCCTTTAACCTGCCAAACAAGGCTAAACACAAATCTAGTGGTTATGTTAAACAGTCCAAATGAAAATTATCCAAATGCACAGGTTTATAGGAGAAGAAAGAAAAGAGACGACTGGAAAGATGATGAAAACTAGGCTAAGGGAGGAGGAAGATATAAAAGGTGGGAAAATGAATGGAAAAATCCACTCCAGGATGAGGGAGAGTCCAAAGAAGACATGAAAGGAGGACACGAGTGGAGGAATGCTGGTGTGAAACACAGGAGGTGATGGGTGCGGGGATGGACGCAGGGGCTCTGACACCAGGGTCTGACACAAAAAGAGACTCCTCTGAGGAGCACTGCCACCTCCCAAGAGGCTGGAAAATGTCTGAGCTATTCATGGTCTCTAGGGAAGAAGACATAGGGGTAATGGGACAGGGAAGGAACAGAAAGTCCACCTTACTGGATGTGCCCCAGGGACCAAGCCTGGGCTGGTGCTGCAGGAGCCCCTGCTTTTTCTCGAGGAGCTCTGGGGGTTCCTGCAGGAGTGAGGAGCAGAGGGCAGGGCAGACTCCGCCAGCTCCTCCACCACATCCCCCCTGCCCTGACAAACACTCCCCTCTTGGCAGCACCCTAAGGCCCCAGCCCACCAGCCAGCACTGGTGGGGTACCCAAAGGTCAGTGACAGCACGAGATGCTCCTTGGCCACCAGGTTTTAAAGTAGGGCCTTGCCTATGAGGCTGGGAGTGCAGTTCTGACCTCTCCTCCTGTTCTTCTCCTTTTCCCTGAGCTTGGAAATTTTGGGACACCCTTTGGCTGGGGTCTCAGCAGCTGAGCAGCTTGCTCCCACCTTGCTTCCCCCTGCCTTTGGTGAAATACTCACCAGCACGCTGCTTCAGCAGGGAGACAAATACCTCAGGTTCAGAAAACACATCCTGGACTTTGAAGAAGAGTGAAATGAGGCAGCTGCCCATTGTGGGCAATTTAGCTTAATGTGATACTGAATTCAGCTGTTTAATACACCCAGATGCTCCTGCAGTGAGCATATTAAGAACAAAAAAATCCTGCAATAAATAATAGAGATGTGAATAGTTTTTTTTGTTTGTTTGTTTCTTATTTTAATGAAAATGGCAAACCCAGTAATTTGCTACTGTACATCTGCATCAGTTATTTAACATGACATCTTCTTGTAGCAATAATCCATCAACAGCCAGTGTTACACATGGACTCATAAAAAGGTCTGTGCTTGTGCTGGTGCATTTGCTGTCTGCCAAATCAATTCTATACATTTTAAAATAAGTGATACATATTGAACTGAGAACCTGAGGTATTAATTGCTCACATATTTACAAGGGAAAAATGTGGTCGGGGCATGAGTTTGCTTTTTAAGTCTATTGAGAACATGGCAGAAGAAGATGCTACGTCTTCAGTTTTTCAGAGCTGAAAAATCATTTAGTCCTACAATCAGTAAGACAAACTAAAAAAAAAGAAAAAAAACAGGAAGAATGAACTTAGAGGAAGCTTTCACTGGTGTCTTCTCACCCCTTTTTCCTTCAGGCATCTATGTCTTAGCTTGGTGAGGTACAGAAATGCATGATTCCACTGCTGTGGGTGTCCCATTGAAATGAAGACTAAACTTCTACTGTACCAACAGCAAAAGGACACCCTGAAACACCTTCCCAAACTGGGAACCCACAAGAGAGCTCTAAGGACCCCCAGGTCTACCTTTCTGGAAGCTCTGCTGTTCATTTGTTTCTTCTTTAGCAACAATGGCATTTAACGATGAGCTGCAGCTTCGCTGTTCACAGAATTTCTGTGAGTAATACTTTAAATACAGTTCATTCCATGAGTAATACTTTAAATACAGTTCATTCCATCAAGCTCAGCACTGGCACCCAATGGCTTTCAACCCCCACTAGGACTGAATCCCCATTTCCTTCCTTGCTGGGGGGGAAAAAAAAAGTTGTAAAAGATCTCTCATGATTGAAAATTAAAAAAACAAAACAAGAGGACAGAACTAACCCCCCCAGACAGGACAAGGGCAGAACACAGTGATATCTTTCATTTAAGATGCAGGACAGTTGTGATGCTCCAGAAACAGTGTCACTTAGCAGTTAGATGCAGCTCAAACGCATTTGTGGCCTCTTTGGATCTCTGAGAAGTGCAAGGAAGCATGAAAGCCCCTTCCCTGCTGGTTTTTTATTCTGGAGGCAACACATACAGACTATTCTGTTTCCGATGCTGCTTGAAAGGCTCTGGTTTTATTTATGCTTCTTTCATGAGAGTTCCTGGCTGTCACTTGGGAGAAGAGCTCTTCCTGCAAGCGAGTATCAACTTCATCCCACTGCGTGGAGCAGAGAAACTCTCCTCGCCTGCACTTCCCAAAGCAAAACTGTCCTCGGGCTCTGCCCTGTCAGGGTCCTCTCAAAACACAATGAAAAGCCAAGGTGGGGGAACAGACAGACACAGAGTGCATGTTCATTTTGAAGTAAAACAGTCACGTGTTAAGTGTAAATAATGATTGTTTCTGAAAATAAAATAAAAATAAAAATTCTGTCTATCGTTTCTATTTCTTTTGATGAACTTTCCTCCAGTCCATAGCACACTCTGAGCAAGACAGAAGGACGTGGTGGCCACACAAAAGATTGACTTCATAATTAATGTACAGATGGTGGCAGGAGAAAGTAGTAAGAAGATCATCTGTAACAAAGTGGATGTCTTTTCTTTTTTGCCCAGCATAAAGTGGCTGGCCGTATTTTTTGTCTCAGTAGTAAGTGTAACAGTTAAGTTTTTCTTCTTTACAGAATGAAAGCAATCAAGGTAATTTTCTCCTCCATGCACTTTCACTCGAATTGCCATGCTTCTCTCAGTCTGGCATGTTGAGGAAGAGTATGTGCTAACTGCTTCCTCTCCTGCACATTTCACTTGCCCTCATCGTTTATCATTCCAATGTTCTGCCATCGCTAACTTGAAATAGCAAGTGGCATACGAGGCACAGACCTCAAACCAGAGTTGCCAGTGATCCTACATGGTTCACCCGTGGCATTGCCATTAATAATTTTTGATGACTTATAGTTTCATTTGCCACGTTAAGACCCTTCCTCGTTAACACAGTGGTCATCCTTGTGTACGCCACTTCCATCCCTGCAGAGCTGAGCTTCCACTGCAGAGCAGCAGGAGTGGGACCCAGGGTGCTGAGCCTTCCACCCAGGTAGCAACTCCAGCCTGCAGATTGTCACTCGGGGACACGGTTAACCCATCCCAGCAATGTCCTGCTTCACCAGCACCCTCAGCCCTGGTGCCTTTCCACGACAGGCTTTGATGCCCTTCTCCAGCCTGCCTTCCCCGGTGCAATTTTGCTGAACAAGTCTTGCTGGTTCAGTCGGGGTGCTGTGAGCACCGGCGCTGCTGTTGTTTCACACAGATAGTATTTTCCCCGGCCACGCACACCACCACCTCTCTGGAAATTTTTTGTGCTACTGGTGTGTCACCCTGTAAAAAGAAAAGGACCTTGGTGGTACAAAGTAGGGGGGCTAAGGCAACATTTTTCTCTCCCTGGGAAACCTTCACATCTCAGCCCAATTTTTTAGAAAACAACAGAAGTACAGGATGGTTGAGGCTGGAAGGAACCTCTGGAGATCATCTCCATCCCCCTGCTCAAGCAAGGCTACCTTGGGCCAGCTGCCCAGGGCTGTGTCCAGATGGCTTCTGAGTATCTCCAGGGGACCCAGAGGATTTGCCTGGGCACCCAGGACACCTCGCTGCCAGCAGCACCCCTCTCACCCCTGCAGCCTAGGTAGTCCCCGACAGCAGGTACAGGAGCTGCCCCAGCCCTGTAGCCCTCCCTTGCTGCTGGACAGTTACACCCACTAAGGACAAGTCAATGCCCTAATTTTTAATGACATACATTGAAAGAGAAGGTTCATCCTATATTGCAGCTGTTATCGGGCCAAGGAGAAAGACAGCAGAAAAAGCAACAGCCAAGGACGTGGCTAAATCTCTCAAGTTAAAAAATAGATGTGTATTGCAAATGAAGGCACACTAGCTAAAAGATGCTGGAAAAAGACAGAGTAACAGTTACCACCAGGATACATGGAAACATCACACTTGTCAGCTCCTTGTCACAATATGGCCCCATATAGTAGCTTTGATGGGAGAGATTAGAAAAGGACCCACACCATACCCAGCAGGGAACAGGAAAGCAGCATTTCCTAAACTCTTTGAGAAGCACACTTGGTTTTTTTTTTTCCCCCTATAAAAACCACCTACATGCTGCTCTGATTGATTTATCATCTCAGCAGTGCCCGTTGGGTTCAGTGGATATATTAACTTTAACCAGGTAAAGACTTAAAAATATTTAAACCAGAATTTACAGCAGTTGCAGATTGGACTGATTGCTGCTGCTGGATGGTGGAAAAGAGAGAAATGCTCTATGAAATTTAGGGGAAAAGACTGTGGTGTTTAGATGTGTTAGTGAGTAGGTGGGGAGATCACATGTGGCAGCTGGCGCAGGAACAATGTGGTGCTGACAGAGAAGGTTTGGGCTGACAGAGAAGGTCCTTCCTCTGAGCCTGACACTCATTCGCTCTCTGAAGAACGACCGGAGGATTTTTCTCTCTCAGAAAGTGGCAGATCAGTCAGGAACGAACTTGAATGCACGAAACATGTTAAAACCACCAAGTTACATGCGCTGCATTTGATTTTTCTTAAGCATTGTTTCTTTGTACTTCCTCGCTAGCCTTCAAAGTACTCCAAGTACTCTGCTCGTGCAATCTCTGGTTTCAGGCAAACCAGCATGGCAGTTTGCCTGAGCTGAGAAAATATGCTTGAAGTCTGCATTCACAGGCAGCTTCAACATCCTCGGGAAAACCCTTTGTTTTTGTAGCCTGAAAGTATGTCACAAACATGAATAGAATTATATGCTCGCTCTCCCTTGCCCTCAATCCTCTTTACCCTAGGAAAAAATTATACGCTTCCAATTACAGGGCCAGTTAAAATCAATACAAAGGTGGGAGAAAACAGATCATTTTTCTTATGGAAGTAACTGTTTTCATTAATTTTTCATTAGTCCTGCTTTTGTTGTGCTATCCATCACTGAAGGAGCTGGTATGCAGTAGATTACATTTAGGTTATCTTACATGCTTCCAGGATTTAGTAGATATTGCCTGATAAAGCTGCGAGCTTTATGGCTTTAACTTACATCTATCAATAACGCATCAGAAGAGAATTTTTCTGCAGAACAGCTGTCCCTGAGCCAAGCAGCTTTCCCCTGGAATAGCTGCACTGGTTACGGCGGAGACGAGAGCACAGCTTTTAAACTACTCATCCAAAGGCTACAACTGGGAGAACGAGGAGCAGATGCTTAAGGAGGAAGATAATCCAGGTCTGAGCCCTGCTCTCCTGCTCCTGTCCTTTTTTATTCTGGAGCCTTGGAAGCTGGGAGCCAGCCGTGCCTTGCTCCATCTCAGCAACCACACCTGAAAAATGTTCCTGCCGTCAGCTCTCCTGGCGCGCAGCAGACGAATGACCAAAGCTCCTTCTCCCATGGCACTGGAGCTGGGTGCTGCTGCTCCCCCCCACGCCCCCACGATGCCCGAGCTCCGTGGTAAAGAGAAAATTACAGTCAGTGCTAAAGAGCTGAACCAGAGGAAGGAGACAAAGACGGCAGTAGGTCCTGCTTAGAACATGAAAGGTGAAGGAGATTAAATTTCCTTTATTCCTGTCTCACTTCGGAGGGAATCCCAAAGGCACATAAAGGCTAACGCAGCAGTAGTGTTACTTCTTAAGCTTATTCAGGTATCTCAGCAATGCCTTGTGCCTGCTTGAATAGCTTGCAACTCTCAGCTTTAAAAAAAACCTGTGTCACAGCAGCACCTCGCTGATCCCAGCCTCTTTCTACACCGCAGGAGGGGTTGTGAAAGAGGGTGGCAGCCGAGCGTGACTCTGGAAGCTCAGCTTGTCACCCAGGTGGGTGGAAGTCAAGCCTCTTCAGCCTCCCCAGCTGCAAGATGAGCTTATTGCTACCTTCTTCTCTTACAGGTAGCGAGATGCTTAATTGAAGGTTTGTACAAGGCTTTGAAGATACCAAGCACTGTGTTAGGGCCAAAATTATTAGTCTTGAGCTGCCCAGGCACAGCCCCAAGCAGAAGAAAAACAAGCCTCCTGAACTGGGGAAAGACGTGCACAGCTACTTTTGTTATTTTCTGGTAATAAGCATTTTTAATGTGAGCCACCCAGAGCTCAAGTATTTATTCCGAAGCGGCAGGGATTAGTGAAATCACAGCTCCAGATCTACAGAACCAGTGTCCATGCTCTGCTCGTTTTGTATTTTTTGTTTTAGCAATTTTTTGGAGGTTAAGCAAATCAAATATCAACCATCCAGTGGTGATCCTCACTAAGCCCTCTGGTTTGAACTGAAGCCAGAATGAGTGCAGCACGCAAGTTTCGGGGACGTCAGCACATTAGTTTTTTTTGTTGTAAGTCAATGCCCACTGGACAGGGTGCCACCCTGCCCCTTAGACCACATCCTAAGAGCGAGCCAGCAAGCCCAGCCATCCCACACTACCCACTTTCCTCAGGAAAATTAATAGCAAGTCTGACAAGCTACATAATAGAACAGAAGCCAGAAGACCATTTGGGGTTGTAGATGAGATCATTTATCAGTCCTGAGTCTGGAGTACAGAGATAAATCTCCCTCCTTTCATCTCTCCCCAGACCAGCAAGCAAGAGCTGTACTCCGAGGAGCAAGGACAGGGTTTGCTGGGCTGGGCAAGGGCAGCAACACCCCACACTCCCCGAAGGGCACTAACCCAGCCTGTTCACACCAGTGACAGCCTCTCTGGGGAGAAGAGCTCATGGGGCTGAGAGACAAGAGTCTGATCAAACCACACTTCCTTCTATTCTATTCTATGGTTCCTCAGACCTGAAATGAAAAATACTATGTTTTTTAGAAGCAACACGCAACAGAGACGACCTACTATAGCTGCCACTGCAACGATCCTGATGGCTGATTGCCACGCTGTTCCTCTTCTCATAATCCCTAAATTACACTAACCCGCAGCTTGGGTGTGAGGGAAATTCACCACAAATACAGAAGGCAGAAGATGGGACCAGGCCCATAATATCCAACACAATCTTTGTTAGTTTAGAGGCTCACACTCAAAAATGTGTTAGGTCCCTAGTCAATAAATGTGGGGGAAAAAAAATTAATCACAGAACCAAGGGAAAGTGGGCTTTTCCCCATCTGGCAGAGGAAACCTCCATTTCTGGAGCTCATCCTTGCACAAACAGAAGATGCTTCAGCAGGTTGGCACTGGGGTTTCCCCCAGTTAGCATCTTGGTTATCATCTGGCAGAGCTTGCTCAGCTTTCAAGGGGATGAACTTTTGTTACTACATGCCTTCCTCTTTTTTTTTTCAGGAGAAAGGATACTGTTGTAGTGGTTTCAAGTTCAAACAGAGAATCTGAAGTGCTAAGTCAGTTTTGGGGTCTTCAATAACCAGATCAATGAAGCAGCAGCCAAAGAGAACACATGAACCTGATGCAACGTATTGATTTTTGGTGGTGGCGATCCCTCCAGACTCTCAAGAAATAATAAACCACTCAAACTGAAGTCTGAGAAAAAGCAACTGGTCTACAGGCCCTAAGGATGTCTTGGTTTCATTTCCACTGTAAATAAACCTCAGGCAGCATGAATGCCAACACACAAATACCAGTTGTCCCTAGAAATAATTCAAAATACAGAATTCCACAGTCAAGAAATGACAGATGGAAATAAATGTTTTCATTTCTCTAAAAAAAAATGACCACTGGTCAATAAAAATTCTTTACTCACCACCCAAAATCAAATCCTCCCTCTCCCAAGTCCCCACATATGTGAACATTAAAGAAAAATGCACTTGGCAAGTCGTTTGTGTGACGGTAAAAACCCTGTAATTAGTATAGCAATCAATTTGTAGAGGTTGCTGCAAAAAATTATGCTCCTAAACAAAACGTTTCTCTTCAAATTGAAATCAGTGTCTGTTTAGCATAAAGAAAAATAATTGACTGGGTGGCTCAACTGTCATGTTTTCAGAGGGTAGCGGGTTGTCCCCATTGGTTTCTGCTATGGATTCTATCAGGCATCGAAAGCAACGCCTCAGCTCTAGCTGCTTGTGTCAGTCAAGCACTGAAATGATCAGCTTGCTTCCAGACACGTACCAATGGAGAGGGAAAACATTTGCCAGGCCACACTACCTGGGCAATGAGCACCTGAAGATGGAACCAATTTGCTGCACCTATTCACAAGCAGTGCTTCTGGAAAGAGAGATTTACTAGTGACTAAGCAGGACGTGGCTTTTTCCAGCATGGGGTAAACGATCTCAGTCTTCAAGGGGACACTGAAGCATGCCAGGATCCATACTTGCATTCCGTAGCTGTTTGGTACATTAAGGAGGCAACAGGGAACAAACCAAACCCTGGGTCGATGGCTATCACAGCAATCCAGGGTGCGCGTTAGCACAAGAGAAGGTGAGGACCCAGCTCCTCGGGCTGTGTCTCGGTGTGGGAAGGGCTCTTAGGTGGCATCTGCAACCTCTGCAGGTCCACGGCCGTTCTCCCGGCAGCTGCTCAAACAAGTTGCTGAAGTACAACGTTGGCAGCTACTGCTCAGTGCAGCTCTGCCTCTTGTTATTAAATACTGAGAGCGGAGAAGGGAGTCATGCTTTTTCATAAAAAATCAGATCAATTTAAGCTATTGCACATTTCCAAAGTACTAGCCTCCAGAAATGAGCTGACCGCCATCTGGTCCTTCTTGGTTCCCCTTCCCCTTCCCCCCTTTCCTGGATGCATTGCTCATTTGTCTTCTGATCAGTTTTTCTACAGAACATTTTAAGAACCACATGGCTACAAGCCTCAACTGCAAACAGAACTAATCTCATTTGCTCTCTAAAAATCTATATCTAACTTCTTCCTGCATATATTTTTTTCATCAGCCATCGCTTTGCTTATTCATGACCAGGCCATGATCACAGAAACATTTACATTCAGGGTCTCAGAGCGATTTTTGACTCCATCAACGACCAACGCAGGCTCGGAAGGAGGGTGCCCGGCCAGTTGGGGACATGGGAGAAGCACAAAGGTGTCCTCAGTGCCCCGTGAGTTGGGCAGGTATGTGCTGAGCAAGCAAAGCCACTGCCCAAGCACAACCTGCTGCCTTCGAGAAGCGTTCGTGGCAGAACTCCTCGCCCTGCACACCCAGCCCGTGGCCCGGGCACTGCAGGGCCAGTTTTGTGGCCACTGATGCTCCTGGCCAGGCTTGGGGTCCCCACTGGCCAAGCAGCAGGTAAAGGAGCTGCGGCCCCCCCACCCCCAGCCTGCACGGGACACAAGCCTGTACATAAAGACAGCAGCCAGCAGGGCAGGTCTGGACAGACCTCTGGAGTACCTGTGGGCTTGACAGTGCAAACAGACCCTGGGATAGAGTGTGGAGGCCCCAGAGGTGAGGCTCCATCTGGGAGCACCGGGAGGGTTTCTGCAGCAGCCAGCCTCTGAAACACCACGTCACCTTGCACTGGTACCCACGAGCTCTCAACCCATGGGCACTGGCATCTTTTTCAACGTCACAAATTTCATACCACTTCCAACGGCTTGAAGAGCTGTTAAAAATATTTATTTCCCAGGGTTTTAGCTTTCCAACTTCTATGCAAACTAACAACCAAATTGTGGGCAGTAAGAGCAAGCATTTGTTTATTTTGTGAGAGGACTACTTGCTGCTAATTGAAAACAAGCATTTTCAATGAGGCAGCTGCTTCAGTACTGTGAATAGACAAATCAGCATCGCATTGAAGATCTAATAACCCACTAATGAA
>JANVCC010000261.1:7942264-8009006 GCA_025345505.1 Todiramphus chloris collaris | reverse complement strand
TTTTTTAGTTATCAGACTATATTAAAAACCTTGTTACATGAATTTAACAATTTTTTTTCCTTTTTTTTAATCTTTTTTTCCTTAAATAAATAGCAAAGTGTCACCAAAATGAATGGAACGCCGGCACCATTGCGTCGATAGAAACTCCCATACTAGGATGAACACACAGTCATCTTCTGGAGTATTGCATAAAAAGATAACTTTGGAGGAAAAGTGGAGGTTGCTGGTGCATCTCAAGGCGGTGAAAGCATCAGCCTGCGAACGGTCCCTGGAGCAGCATCGTGATGGGGCACCTCTGCACCGTGCCACCGGCCGAGACCGAGCCTCGGTGAGACTCCGCAAGAGAACAACTCGCGGGACATCGCGCGGGGACAGCGACTCACCGCCCGCTCCCGAGAGCGCGACGCAAGGGGCTGACCCTCTCAGGCTCTAGGACACCGGCTTTAAGTGAGGGAACGGAACAACATGAAGAGCGACCAACACTCAGCAGGGCAAGGGCTTGGAGGGGAGAAGCTGCCAACCCCTTGGCCAAGAGAGGAGGGTGCAGCTATTCCCCGCTACATCGGAGGTCACAGAACCAGGTGTCATCTTCTGATGGGTTGAGCTGGTGCTGTATTTAAGTCTAACCAACAAACCTCTCTTCAAACTGGGACACAGCTCAAAAAGGACAGTGCTGAAGGAAGACCAGCAAGACGTGGCACACCAGACAGGTCCCAGACCAGCGGCTGCTGCCTTTAACTCCCTCCAGCGCGCGCGGGCTGCGGGAGCTGCCACCGCTCCACGGGTGAGCTAAACCCCACCTCTCTGCTCCTCTTGGCTTAAATCAGACCCTCGGTATTTTAAACAGAGTTTATTGTATTTAATACATTATAAAATTTGAAAAAATTGTAGGAAAGCAGCAGATTCAAACCAGAGCATCTCTACCAAATATTGATTTTTCTGGCCCCCTTTGGAAAAAAAAAAAAAAACAAAACAGAAAAACAAAAACAACACAAAACCAAACCAACAACAACGAAAAAAAAAATTAACCTCATTCAAAAGAAAAGTTAACCTTTCACATCTGTGAGGGCAGACAAAAAAGTGTGCGACTTCTGTACAAACTACATTTAAAATTTCCGTCGACTAGCTTTCCAACGCCATGGATGGTCCTCCCCTGACCCCCTGCCCATCCACCTCTAACAAAGACAGACATAAACCTCCATATGCAAAGAAAGTTGAGTCAAGGTGTGTACACGTCCAAAAGTGGATGGCTGATTGGCAATGGGAACGGGGGTGAAGAGCAGTGTGTGTGTGACCCCGATGGCAATGGCTTGAACACCCTCGAGTGAGCCCGAGTAAGGCCTAGGACACTTAATGGCCATCACAGCACCAACCTCACCTACCACGTTGTTGTTGTTGCCTTTCCTACCTTTTTGACATATACATACATATATATATGTACATACATACATATACATACATATTTTTAATACATATGTGTGTGTGTGTGTTTTCTTTTACACCTTGAGGTTATTATTATTACTACTATTCCAAATGTTCCCATATGAATTCAGGTGTGGTCTCTATATTTGATATAAATGTGTCTTTTATTCAATTTTAGTTCCAGGACTTGTTTGGAGTCCAAACTGCACATGAAACGTCCCCCCTGTTTTGTTTTTTTTTTTCCTCTCTCTTTTCCTTTTTTTTTTGTTTTTTTTTTTCCATAAAGAAACATGTCCATTTTAGTCCAGAGGCTCTTGCTTTATTCGAATGACGGAGGGTGCACGAGATGTCCTTCTGAGTTCTCGTCTCAGTACGTATTCACTGAATTGGGAAGAGTCCACCCCACCTCCACATGAGCCAACAATCTCAAACCCTCGTTGCTGTAACCTCTCAAGTACCTGCAAAAAAAAAAAAAAAAAAAAGAGGAAATGGACATTGATGTATAAAAAGAAACAAATGGACTATTTGCTGTCTGAGGATGTTTTCAAATGGACCCAGCTAGGAAAGACAGGTGGTCACACAGATCTGCTAACTGGCTTCCTCAGCTTCACTGCACTGGACTGATTTCTACTGACTTTGGCCACTGAGCAGTAAGAAGAAAATCATATATTTTTCTTTTTTTTTTTTTTTTAATATTGTCAACAAATCCAGTGTTTTTCTAGCAACAGAAGCATACTTGGAAAAACACATTCTCTGCTTCACAAAATTCACAATACCGAAGGACAAACACAGGATTGCACATCAGATACCAGAGGACGCTGGACAAACAGCTCAACTTAACGGTGCCAATGCAGATACTGAGGTCATCATTTCTGAGAAGTTATCATCACATTTCCTAGAGACTTAAAAACCAACCGTGATTACGAAGGTTTGTGGCTACATTTACTTGTGGTAAAACCTAGAACCTTTAATTACGGGACTAACGAGCTCTGCCTATTCGGTTTCTTTCCTCCCTTTTCACAACCTGAGCATTGCTTCCAGTGGCACATGCCCAACACAGCTCACCCAACAAACAACGGTGCAAAGATCTCAGCTCCCAGTACCAGCTCCAGGCTGCTAGAACATGGTCTCCTTCCATACCACTACCCCACAGGTTATTTTTTTTGATGAACCCTGCTCATACTGGTTTCCTATAACTCAGGGCTGAGGTGTCCTTATTTATACGCTTTGCTACTTTTATCACCATCTCTATCTGTTCTGTCACCTGGGCTTCCTTTGTCTCACCTACAAAGGAAACTCTTCCAGGGCTTCACCAGGGCCAGCTGTGATGGCCACCAGGCCCAAGAGGGGGCTGATGTTCCAACACCCCACAAGTTGAGACCCTCTGTCCAGCATGATTGAACCTCCCTGGGGTTGTGTTGGGAGCAGGTGCCTACTGCATCTTCCCCAGATGTTTCACCAGTTCACCAGTTGGCTTGCACGTGTTGGGACAGCAAGGGCAAGCAGAGCAGCAGAACACTGCATAGGATTGGGGTGGGGGAAAAACTGAGCTGTGGTTTAAAGAAAAAAAAAATGCTTAAAACAAGACATGCCACGTCTTTACTGGTATGGCTTCAAGCTGGCAAATGTCTTTCCAAAATCCCTAAGCGTGGCTAATCGCACAGCAGACAAATCTCAGAAGGGAGAGGGTGGGAAAAGCGACTCGGAAGCAGCTATCAGACCACCCGTGCAATTTTTGCGTACCCTGATCTTTAGCTTTTAAAAATATAAGCCAAAATCCCCCCAGAATGTGTCAGTGCAAGCCACTGAAAAATTGAGCAGGAGCTCAATTAGGTGCTGTGAAAAAATTTGGTGCAAGCAACTGATCAGGAAACTAGCCCAGCCCTGGAGAAATCCTTCAGCCTGTACCTCCTTCTCCAGGTCTATTGGTAGTCCCTGTCCCACCACACAGTGTTACTGGATCTACACAAGACCGAAGCTTCCCACTTTTGGTCCTTCATTATTCCTGTTTAGTTTCAGAGCTCCTGTGGACTCTGGCAAATCAGAGCATCTCCACTACCTTTCTCACAGGAAGGGACAGCTCCCGATGCCCTCACAACAGGCTCTGTGGGTATGTGGCATCTTCTCTCCCTGGCTTGAGATGTCCCTGTGCCTTCTTGTCAAGCCAGAAAACAATTTATAATGAGCAGGCTTGAGTGGTTGCCCCATAACCAAATGTCAAAATAGTGTTTCTCCAAATATGCAGTGGCTTTATATTAAGGCAAGCACGTGTCTCCTAAAGCAGGTTTTTGACACTGCTGTAGTTTGTTTGCAAAGAGATTTGGTGATGATATGTGTGACTTGAGTTGAGAAAGCAACCCTTAGCCCACAGCAGTAAATAACTAGCTCAAAGGCTCCAGCTGACTTTGTTCACCAAAACGCTCCCTGCGACAGGGAAGAGGGTCAGCCCAACTGGTACCCGACCAGCAGGCTCCCGTCCAAAAACTGCATCCATGACTTCCTACCTGAACTGAGTTGAGGTGACAGTATCCATTCAGGGGGAACCGGATGACGTGCGTCGAGTCGTGATTCCAGCCGGCGTTGACAGAATTGCACATCACGTCCCCGATTTCTGGAAACACTTCTTCTATCAATGACTTATCACCGCTCAGTGTAATCCTCTCTCCAAGGTCTGGGGCAACTCGTACCACCAGGCACTCACAAGACTTCGAGAAACGGCCACTCTCCCGGTCCTGTTTCCACCTTTCCATCTCTCCTAGCATGGGCTGAAGTTGGAAATACTTTGCTTCTTCATATAACAAACTGTAGTCCTGAAAGACACATATATTACTGTGCACAATTAAGGAGGAGGCATTGCTAATGTACCACTTAATGTATATGGCTATTCAGGCTAACGCTGCTCTGGATCTGGAACCCTTCAGACATAGTTTGTCATTACTGCATAGGAAGGTGGAATAAAATAACAGCGCAAGCAGAAAATAACCATCAGCCACTTGAAACGGGCTGGGTAGAGCAGCACTCGTGAGGGGAGGGGGAGGCTGTGCTCACTCAGCTCCCTCCTGCTATGGAATAATCCAGGCAAAAAAAAAAATCCCACTTTTCCCCATGTTTTATCCCCACAGTGATGTCATAGAATAATGACCTCATTGAACAGATGGAACAGAATTCAATCAGGCTTCGGAAAATTCATCACTAGGATCCATCGCGTCTTACAGCAACACTAGCAGGCATTGTAACAGGTATAAGAATGTAAATGAGGGAGCCTGGGATGGTTCTAAGTGTAAAATGATTCAGATATTTGCATAATGAATTGCACATATTACTGCATTTTAAAAATTAAGTATTTTTTAATACCTTCCCATTTGCCAACAGTATTGTTTACTACATCGTCTCAAACGCCAGAGCAGAGAACACATTTCTGAGTATAGCCAGTACAGAAGTAATTTAGAAGTGATGATCTGGAGTCTGTCTACTGCCATTTTTTAAATTAAAAGGAAAAAAAAAAAATGTTTTTCTAGGTTTAAGAGCATGAAACCATTTGGAAATTTTTTGTATGGAGAAAAGCAATTGGAATGACAACAAAGGAAGACTGATAACAGCCAGTATGGCCCTGGATTTGAGCTACAGACTGATGTGTTGTGAGAATGGGGCACCTAAGTCATGCTTAAAATACTATTTATGTAACAAAGAAGTCATCTAATCTATGTATTGCTAAGAAACAAGGACCGCTGTTAATTTTAAGCACCAATCTTTTGAACATCATGTTGTTTGGGTGAACTTGCCAGGAGTTACATTTTTAATTTCATCACAGCTACAGTGTATTCATGTGTTTAAAAGGCTCTGCATATATAATCTCTTAATATTCATAGAATCACAGAATGGTGGAGGTTGGAAGGGACCTCTGGAGATCATCAAGTCCGACCCCCCCTGCCATAGCAGGGTCACCCAGGGCAGCCCACACAGGAACAGATCCAGGGGGGTTAGAAAGTCTCCAGAGAAGGAGACTCCACAGCCTCTCTGGGCAGCCTGGGCCAGGCTCTGGCACTCTCACAGGGAAGAAGTTTCTCCTCCTGTTGAGGTGGAACTTGCTGTGTTTCAGCTTGTGACCATCACCTCTTGCCCTATCCCAGGGCACCAGTGAAAAGAGCCTGGCCCCTTCTACTTGACACCCACGCTTCAGATATTTGTAACCATTAATGAAGATCCCCTCTCAATCTTCTCTTCTCCAGACTAAACAGCCCCAGGGCTCTCAGCCTTTCCTTAAAAGAGAGATGTTCCAGTCCCTTCATCATCATCCTCCTAGCCTCTCCTGGGCCCTCTCTAGCATTTCCCTGTCCAGTCTGAATCGCTGTGTTCCCCAGGGTGAGCTGACGGCACAGCCAGCCCGGGTGATAGGTGCTCGTTAAGCGGCGATAAAGATCTGTTCTGATTGCAACCACGGTCTCCAGCCCTCCATTTGCTGACACCACATACACACCCACAGGCCTACAAGTGAATAAACACAGCACATCACGTGGAGTTTGATGCTCTACCTCTCTGTAGGTTAATGTCTAGTGTGGTGAACTACCACAGATTTAATTTTAATAAGGAAAAAAAGCAAGCTCTGTAATAAAGTTTAAATAATAAATGTGGAACCATTCATCCCTGACTTGTCCAAAACTCCCAAATTAAGTCTGCAGTATGCATTCAAGAGTATGGAGAAGAAAATATTCTATGACTTAATGCTCAGCTATTACTATGTGTGCAGTTTATTTTGTCAATACTGTGATTCCCACACCATTCTCTGAATTTCAGCGTGGGAATGGAAGCTGGAGCTGCTGCAATCAGAGGGGAAGCATAAAAGTGGATGAGAGGACAAGTAATTAGCAAAGCTCACAAGCACTCAGTTCCAGATTGTAACATCCTTTCTGTCTCCATCAGCATCCTACGATATTTAAGTGTTCAATTTAATATTGCTGCCACTCTCAGAAAGGCTGACAGATGCCACTTTAGCAAAGTCCTTCTCGCTTTTGCCAGGTACCTGAAATCAAGCACCGTACTCTACAGGCCCATCTCCATCCCCCCCCTCCTCATCTAGGGCTCTGTTTCGACTACACCCCAGATATTTGCAGAACGCTCAAGTCCTTTGAAATCTCACCTTGAAATCATCAGGAATGAGGAGTTTCGACGTCCTTAAAAAATTCAAGATATATCTGAACATCTGCCCGTCTCTGTCGATGAAGTAGTGCTGCTTGAGACTGTCGAGGACAATGGGCTCCGTGCCATCGAAAAGCCGGCCGATTCTGGAGAGGAAACGAGAAGCAAGTGGCAGAGTCAGACCAAGCCTGATGCTGCAAAACCCCCTCATGCCAACTTCACCAAAGCAGCTCTGTGGTTCCACTTTGTGGGAGAAAAGGGCTGGTTTGAAACCCGGATTTAAGGTGCGTGTTTTTCCAGTGTGGCCTCAAACTCCTGAGCAGCACAGCTGGGAGGTGGAGGGGAAGCAGCTGGGGCAGGAGCCTCTCACAGCAGCTTCGCTGCCCAAATCCATCTCTCATGATACAACCCCCCCTTTGATTATTTTGGACATTTTTCTTAATAGCCTCCATCAGAAAACCTCGTTCCCCTGCAGATGCCCCAACCTCCTTGATTTACTGCATTCTGCTTTCTGGGGGACTGCACGGTGAACCTGATTTAGTTTGGAAATTGCACTGTTTGGGTTTTGTTTGTTTTTAAAGCCAGGTCATTTCTTGGATGTCTTTTATTGCCACCAACATTTGGACAGGCACAGCTGAGGGGGGAATAAGTAACTGGGGATACGAAGGTTATCACATTTCAATGCAAGATAATGATTTCACAGTAAAAATTACTGGTTTGTAGCAGGTATCAATTATCACACTCTCAGATAATCAGGAATAATGCCTCCGTTTTTAGAGGCCACCTACTGACCACCAGAACCATGGGGCCACCTAGAGAGACTGTGCTTGCCCACGGTCCTTGCAACATCAACTGCTGGACACACATGTTTTCTAGACCTGTGAGCCACAAACCTCCTTTCTTTAGAGCGGCAGGAAGGGCTGAAAAGAGCAACACAAAATAGATGTTGTGTTTCTGCACAGGGGTGTTTGCAAAATGCTCCTGAGTCACTGGTGGTTTCCCAATGAAATCAGCAGGAGTGACTGGTGGGTTTTGTGTACCTGTTACGTTCCACACTATTCTGCAGACACTGCGTTTTCATTATTTTAAGAAAAAGGCACCTTTGTTTGTAGTTTTTGTCCCAGTATAACCAATCTGTTTTGGGAAGCAGCACAGTAAAACCTCTGTGGGTTACTGAAGAGCATGCAATAGTACCACTGGACATCAGCGTGGAGCTGAGGGACCAACAGCCACTTCTGTTCCCTGTTCACACTCAGTTTGTGGTGTCTAGGTTAAGGTATGAGTCTGTCTTCTCACGAAAAGGATAGAAGGAGCACAAAGAACAGTCATGGCACACTAATTTTGTTTTAAAAGAAGTGAATAACCATTCCCCACCACTCGCAGAAAAAAAAAAAGCCACCCAAACCTCAAGAGTGATCAGCCCTCCTGGCTGCACGAAGCATCCCAGGCTGAGGGATGCCCCATCCATCAGCAGCAGAAGGGGATTTTCAGGATAGGTTCAAGAGGCAAAAGACAGAAGTGGTTCCCAGTGAGGGGGAGACAGCAGAGCTTGCAGCAGGGTCTCGGGGAACCGCAGAGGGATGTGTCTCCAGGTGACCACGAGCTGCATCGCACCCGCAGCTACACGCTTTCCCCTTGAAAATGGCACAGCCAACCCAGAAGGAGTGTGAAGTGACGTCTGTGCCCCCAGCAGGGACCGTGGCAGTACACCCAACAATAAGCTGTGAACAGAAAACAAGTCTCATCTATTCTTTTGCATCATCTGGAAGAGACAAAGACCAGGAAAGATGAGAAATCCCATTAACCTCAACCGGCCATCTACAGTTCTGTAGGAAATAACCTGAATCAATTCAAGTTGCTTCAAATCTGTAATATATATATAAGAAATTAAATATATTTTGCAGAATGCTCAGGTCCAAAATATGTTTTCAAAGCCACCCCTTAGAACAATTCAAGCTTTATTCCTCTGATGCTTGTTACTGCCTGCCCCGCTGCTCAAAATTTAAGCTGTGACAGGCCATATAATACTGGTTCCTGTGCACTAGGTGGATGAGCAACATTTATGTCTAATATGGATGCACTCAGCATTTAGAATTAATTTTCCCCTACACTTAAGCATGTCATCTTGGAATCTATCACGGAATTCACACACAAAACATATATATTTGGCCAAGTCAGTCATTACTGAAATGTATAATGGTAATTGGTTTCTGCAGCATTTTCCTCGTTCTAAATTACTACTATAATTACACATTTTAAACCTCTAGGCTTTTTGTCTTCATTTTATTAATTGTTTAGGAGAAGAACAAGATAGTATCAGAGGATGGAGCCTTCTGACAGAACCATAATGCTGACATGAGTGCACAACCATCAGGAGTGCTGCCTGGGATCTGAAAGGCTTTGGGTCTGGGCTGGAAGAGTTAAGAGAAGGTGCTGCCTTAGTTCAGGCTGCTTTACAGCAGCAGAAAAACCCAAGGACTTGCAAAGTCCCAATTCCCCTGCACCTCCCCCCCAGGATCACTTGGCACTACACAACTGCACTTTCACAAGTTAAAACAGCTTTGGAAGGGCAGACCCCCAGCAGAGAGGCTTCTGTAAACAAACTCAGAGCCTTTTCCCCTTTCAGATAGAAAAAAAAAAAAAAAAGAAACAAAACCAAACCAAAGGGTAGATTCCAGCTTCCTACTTACAGCCTCCAGGGAAAGACCTGAGATAATCTGGGGCCCGAATTTGTTGGCATGGCCCTTCTTCTAGGCTGCATTTGCTGCATCCATCCTGGGAGGAGACCGGGCTATGCCAGCATCTGGCGAAGGACCAACACCTTCACCCCCCAGCCTCCCCCTTCACTCTTGGGTTCCTGGAATCACAGCAGCAAGCTCTGCTGTGCCTTGCTTGGCAACTTTTCTATACCATAGAATTTAAGTAACCACCCTCTCTGTCACCTGCAGCTTCACTGTTACTCTTGCTTAGTCTCACACTGCAATTATAAATGCTTAAGAGACACCGGTCTGCTGGCACGAGAAGAGACTTAAGTCATGTTTATTGCAATTTCACTTCCCAAGAAAACCTGAAATATGTTTTTCCCCATCTCCTTCTTGACAATGTTGGCCAATAACTGGCAAAGATCATTTTCTTTAAAAAAAACCCAACAAACAAAGCAAACAACTAAAGGCAAGTACGTAACAGCTGAATGGATTTCCAAACAGAAAGTGCTTTGAAGGAGGCTTGCAAAATAAGCTGATAATTATATGCAGAATTAGCCAAATATCAAGGGTAAAGGATAAGAAACTGTAGTCCATTTACAAGAAAATGTACGTCTGAAATATTTAATTAAAACTAACAGGCTGGAATTTTCTGTATATTAGGAAAATTAATATCCCATGGGTTGACAGTGCAACCTCCAATGAGTAATAATTAATGTCTGTGGCTTTAAGTATCATATTCCACTGTCAGAAATCAAATGCTTCAAGGGTTGAAAATACAACCAGTGGAAAACTCAGCTTCCATCAGAGAATTTGGCTTTACTTTAAGAACACAGAACAGAACAGGTAGGGCTGCAAGCCTGGCTTTAGGGAGAAAACAGCAGGATATGGAAGAGACTGATATTTTACTTCCATAAAATACTGTAGAGATCCTTCTCCCCACAGACCAGCACCCCTGTAGCAGTGTTCCTAGGCCAAAAAGAAGATGACACTGCTTATAGGATTTCTCAAGGAACAAGTCCTGTTTCTTGACTATAAAAATATACTCGATCTGCAGCAAAACTGTGTACATAGTGCAAGTGTTTAGAACCTTGTTCTCTCGGTGGATAAATATTTATATACACTATATTTATTTATATACTCTATATAGATAAAAGGCTTCCCTTCAGCCTATTCTCCCTCAGTTAAGAACAAGATGGCCAATATTGATTAGACAAGTCAAGTGTTGCACGACTTTCTGAACACTAAGAAAAATAACACAGTTCTGCAGATTGTTTTAGTGGCTTCAGTGGACAGAGCTAAAATTCTTCCCTTTTGCACAGGGATACAAGGACCACGGAAAACTGCAAGCCTTGATGTTTGAAAGCATGAAGAATATTGCAAACTTTCAAACTACAGTATAATTATTCCCCCCCACCCCCAAGAAAATAGAGATTCCTCATTACTGAATCTATTCAGTATATTATTTTTCAGTCTATCATCAGGGGGCACGACAAACTCTAACTGAAGATCTTCTGCAGTAAACTGTTTTCACGAGTTCTAAGCTGTCAGCTTTCCCTGCAGAACATGAAAAGAAGGGAGGAAAACTCTTGCTGTGAAGCCCTTTTAGTAACCCAGCAGAGGGAACTGTGGGACGAGCATCAGCGATGCCCTGGCACCCACAAACCCACGCTATCCAGGGGAGAAGTCCTCATGAAAACACATCTCTCTCCCTCCAATAATGAATGAAATGGCAAAGAAAAAGCATTGCAGTCAAAAATCTCACTCGCCTGGTTGGAGTCGCTGTGACAAAGTGAGTAGGGTCTCGGCCTTTAAGATGATAAGTGAATGCAAGGTTTTTTAATCAAATCACTGTATTTATTTGGCTAATAGGAATGCTTATTTAACAACACTCTGGGGTGTGCAGAGAGCAAGCTGGAATAGGCTCTTACTTTTCCACCACCCCCCCCCCCCACCCTGCAACTTCAGTCCACGTTGTCCTTATTAATTTCTTTTCATTTTCTTTTACTGAGTGCTCAAAGGCAATTTGCATAAGAGCCCATTATAAATTAGATCAGTTTAATGGCACACTCATCTCATGGCTATTTAATTTCACTTCCTCGTATGTCTACATGATATAATTCTGCACTGTCCCCTAGCACACTTGCAGAGGTACCCACGCCGGGGAGAACTGCTCCTACCCAAGCAGAGAGCAGCGAGGTTTCTATTCTTATTTCAGGGGGGTCGTCTGTTACTTTAACAGTAACAATGATGTTACTTTAACAGTAACAATGATGTTACTTTAACAGTAACAATCTGCTCTTCTTTTTTGAATACCTCATGTCATTTGGATCCATGAGGACTGAAGACCTATCAATCTTTCTAACTCAGCATAACAAAAGTTGGCTCATAAACATGATATAGCAGAATACATTTGCAATTTTCAGGAATATATATTATGAAAACTGCATTTTAACCAAATACCCTGTTGTAATCTCTTGCTCTCAGTGCTATTATAATTTGTTCTTATCTCTTCCTCCTTACATTTAATTTAAGGTTTCATGTCCATGAGTCTCAGGAATTTCTTGGCACCGACAGTTCCTACATTATCAGAAGAGGCATGAATACAATGATTATAAAGCAAAGGTAACAGGGGAAAAATGTATTAAAACCTAAAATCTCATTAAGCCTTCTATAGAATAGGTATTTATACAGAAGCTAAAATGACAGAGCAAGGAGGGTGTACAGGAGGAGGTATTAGAACACCGGTTCTTAGGAGATTTAAAAGAAAATGTTACATGGCATTTTAAAGAACAGATAAATCCCAGATACTAAGTAGAAGGATGTCAAACCTTTGTGGAAATATTTGCTAAAGATAAAAGAACTGAATCGTTTGCATGGAGATCATTTCAAACATCTTGTTATTTGAGTGTGGAAGTGAAAGAAAAGGTAAGGGAGAGCTCAGAGAGTTAATGTAGAAGAAGCTGAGATAGACAAGAAGTGGTGAATAGTCTTAAACACGGAGTAAGGTAGGTGAGGAACAGATGGGAAGGATCTGAAATGAGGAGTGAGGTGGTATCGTCAGGGAATGCATAAGAGGAAAAAAAAACCCAACACACCGAAGCGAAGCATGGGATTTGCTATAACCTGCCTGATCAGAGGCAGCACCAGCAGCAGAGATGAAAGCGCATCAGACTTATTACAAAATGAACTAATAGTCCTTGGACCTAACCCACATGGACAAACTGACACATTAGCTGGAAAAGAAGAGGTTGCCCAACACCGTGCAGTCATGTCGCAGGAATGCACGGCACACGGGAGCGGGCGACGGCTTTCTACGCCGGGGATGTGCGTGTGGAGATGGGGAGATGGCTAACTGAGTGGCAGCTGGGCAAAGGAGAGTAAGTGGGTCATGGGAAACGTTGGGGTGTATGAAAAAAAGAAAAGAAAAAAAGAGATGGTTTAGGCTCTAGAAGTCAGCAGCAAAACCCTAATCTCTGTTTCCCTGAAAAGGAAGTTTTTCCAAGGTTTAAAATCTGTATTTTCCCTGCTGAACAGGTGATCTACCTACCTACAAGATTCACACCAGAAATAACAATTCCACTATGAAACAGAGTTAATGGAGTGACTCCCACGATGTCTGTAACATCTGGCTGACAGTCTTACAGTGGGTGCAGCAGAGAAGCAGACCAAAAACCACAGGCTGGGTCACAGCCTTCTTCTGGGATGTTCAAACCCCCCTTCCCAAACTCATCATTCACTCGAACCCAAACGGCACTTGTAGAGACGCTGACATCTTAGAAAAGAAAGGAATAAACAGTTGAGATGGGATGTCAGGAGCTGGTGACTGGCAGCCAGAAAGCTGTACACGTGGGCAGATGGAAACCATCTCCCCCATCGCACGACGGCAGCAGGGGTGAGGCCAGGAGAGCACTGGATGATGCCCAGACTGGATGATGGGCCAAGGAGTTTGTTTACCACGTACCTTCTCCCTCTGCTCTGGTGTACCAAAGAGATACAGACAGATATGGGGAACGGGCTGCAACCCAAATCTCCATCTTTTCACACAGGGCTGGCCAGGTGCTTTAAAAGCTATTTCAATGCGGCGGCAGCCAAACCTCCTGAACCTCTGGGTTGCGTTACAGGCTTCAGATGTGGCTGGGAGGGGTCTGTCCTCTGCTCTCCAGCTGCTCCCCACCCCAAACCAGGATCCTCATCCTCACAATCCCCAACACTTCAGACAAAGGGATGTTGTGCTGTTCCGCCACCTGACAGACGCTGGAGCTGCTGACGCTGCCCAAGACATTCCTGACCCTCACAGTTTTGCCTGTCTCCAGATAGCAAGCATTCCCTCAAGCCCTTCTGCTACTGTACACACCCATCTCCAGAAAACTGAAATCCTGCAATACCAAAAGAGGCTGTTCCTCCAGGCAAACCACTATCTACACAGCGGCACCACAGCCCCTCTCTCCCTCTAGGACGCCGAGACACGTCTGGACCCACCAGGCGTGCCCAGCCAGGGAGACTCAGAGCAGGGAAGGAGGCTGCAGATGCCTGCTGGTGTCCCTCTCAGCACGAGAGGCATTTTGCTTTGCCGTTTGTGTGGGCATCAGGCAATGAGCAGCTCCACGTGACGAGTCTCCTGCATGCCCCCAGCTCCTACCAACGTCATCTCTCCTCAGCTTTTTGTTTTCAGGCTCACCCATGCCCTGCGTATACCAAAGAGCAGACCTCAAGCCTCTAAGCCCCACATCTCCTACAGTGTTTGGTATCTTGTAAATAAAGTCCTTCAAAACTTCCTAGTTTTCCAGAGCATATCAAAACCACTTTCCCCAAAATCATTTAAACCAATGAAATGTTAAATCAATTATTCATGCAAATACTTCTTCCATCTCTGTTTTTTTTGTAACCAAGTTTTCTTGGCAATGATAACATTTCACAGAAAAATTAACAAATATTCTCTTGGCTTGCCAAGATAATTTTACTAAGCTTGAATCCGACTTCATTGAGGTACGTTATTTATGTTTTATCTTGAGGGAAGCTGCCTATTAAGTTAGTAGCAACCGTGTCCTTTTGCTCATGATACGGTTATTACCAAGTTATCAGGAGTACCTTTAAGTTATTAGGGTGCAATGGCAAATTAAGTACTTTGCGTCATAATTAGCTAATAACTTTTGAATTGTATTTTAATCACGTTTAAGATGGTCAGGTTTGCTGTAGGTACAGATAATGGAGGATAGGAGCAGTGTTTATCGTTCAATACCAAAAGCCAGACAGTAGCTAAACCGGTGGATGCACAACACCCCAAAGGCCATGATAATCTATATATTCAGAACAGCAAACCCCTTCGGAGGCAGCAATGTAAGGAAAAAAAAAAAAGTAGAACTCGTGTCTTGGGATCGTGTTAAAGTAAAAAGCAAAAATATATTAGCTCCAACCTACTCTCCTTTCAGCCTGTCAGTTTTTCTTAAAAAAAGACATGGTATCAATGCCCATCTTCAAATCCCTTCTGATAAACCTGTAAGTGCAAATTCCACAAAGAGAGCACTATTAAAGCAATTTAGAAAAAAGGGACCAGAGCATTTCCCTTTCAGAAATCTGGATGTTGAAGAAAACCCAAACAACCAACAAAAAACCCTTCTGAGAATGGGGGAAATTCTTTTGATGTATTCCTTCACACATCGTTTGCCTCTCAGCTTTCATGAATCTCATTCAAATCACTGTTAGCTCTCAGTATTTCCTCTGTACCCTCAAGAGGACTCGGCATCAAAATTCCATGTACAAATCACTGGAAATTAGGAAACACTCTAAGATTCTCCATGAAATCCTTTAGAAAAGGAGCAGCAAAATGAGTTCTGGATCCAAACCCACCAGACAGCCCAGTTAAGCACACATGGGCTATGCAAGAAGTGCAATGTTATTGCTGACTCTGCCCCTTTCCGGGATGTTACCTTGGGAAACAGGCATCACACGTGATATGCCTGGAGCCTGTGCCTCTGTAAGCCAGAATCATCACTGCAATGAAACCATGATGAATCAAGCTTTCCAAGATCTTCACAGCTCTGACAACTTAGCCAGAAATCCCGTCAGCGAGAAAGAAAGTGCTTCTAAAACCTTCAGCTGCTAACTATAGTGAGCCTGTGTCATGAGGAAACACCGTCCTCCAGAGCCTACAGTGGAACAAAGGATTCCCAAACATCCTCGCTCCTCTGCTCGCAATAAATACCCATGAAAGTCCCTTGCAAAGTTCATAACATCTTCCTCAAGTGCAGTTCACGCAGAGGACACCAATTTGCTCCCGCTAGCTTCTGCGGCAGAAGCCTGTAAAACAGATTAACAGGTTTCAACCCTGCTGCTGAACTTGAGCTGTCACAAGACACATTTGCCAGGGAGGGTGGAAAGGATGTTCAGCCTGCTTTTTTTAAAGCCCTACAAGAATAAACAAAGAGGGGGGAAAAAAATTACACATATAAAGAACATTATTCAAGTAGCCAAAACAAGCTTCATGAGTTAAAATATGTCAAGTATCAGAGATGCTCCTGCAATTTTCACTTGCAAACCTCCCTTTGCAGGAAACCCTTGGAGGTCGGTCTCTAACGACCTGGGTGTTTTCCCACAGCATCCTCCTTTCAGCACACAAGCCAGGGGTAAAGCCAGAGTTGCACACAGTAGCAGACTGGTGCCCACGGGACCCCCTGCTTCATCTGCTGGAAGAGCAGGAGAAGGTCTAATGGATGAGGAAGGGAACACAGGTAAGGCAGATGGGGGCTGCCCTGGAGAGATGAGCTCTGTCCACACGTGTGCCAGATCTCCCTTGCAGTGCTACCACTAAACATGCCTGCCTTATTTTTCCTTTTGAGCTCCTTTGAGTGAAGCAAGAAGGTTACTAGACTAAGGAATGCTGCAAAGAAAGCATGCAAGAATGACTCTTCAGAAAAGGATTCGAATAATATGCAGAAAATACAGCCCAAGGACACACACTGAACTGAGGAGGAACAGGAGATGCTGATGACCTGCTTTGTAATTAAGCACCACATTTCTCTGTGAGCAGCAGCAGGCAATCATGTATTGGAGAAGCTATTACTACACATACACCATGAAGATGACAAACTAAGGTTGCCCTGGCTGCCCTAATAACGTTCTTTTTCTATAAAGCAGACTAATTGCAATGAGAGAAGCTGCAAGGCCAGCTGCACAGCAGCACATTTATTATACTTCTCTCAAACGTCTGTGTTTTGCTTTACTTCTTTTGCTTTACCATTGCTCACAGATTCCTCCACCTAGGCCAAAAAGGGTACTTCCAGGCTAACATCCCAGATTATACATGCTTTGAGAAAGGCATGAGAGCATACACAACAGAGGCAACAAAGGTGTGGGTGTTCTGAGCATGGAATTTAGTAAGAGAAACAAAGGGCCATACGCTGCTCTTATTTTGATTAACTTACAAACATTACAATTACATTGCTGTGATTCCTACCATGGACACACAAATGTGCCTACGTAGAGAGACGTGTTTATACCTGCATAACTCTCTCCCATACATTTACATGTTCAGCTGCTTCCACGCTAGAGGTTGAAATGATTTAAGCATTTCAGTTACTAGGAAAATCACACCATTAACCAAATCAGTTCATAAAAAAACCCTGTGTGCTAATCAGTTAAGAGGACTGGAAAGTCCACCTAAAACATTTTAGATGGTGGCTCTGAGCAATAAATAATGCTTAATGCATAGGCTAGAAATGCCGAAGCCACACCTGCCTATTCTGCTGGTGGTAGGGGTGATAAAAAACACACAGATAACATTATTTCCATTGACAAACTTTACATACACAAAACAGCGGCTTTATTGTTTATTAAATTAGATGCTGTCATGGTGTAATCATCCCTGAAGCCATACCAAAGCCAACAGTGTGTCAGATGTATTTCTGTGGAGGAGGTAGAGAGACAAGAAAGGAAGAAAAATAGAGTATAGATGCAATATAGCCCTGTAAGTAGTGGCATTAAGGACTAGCTAATCCATGTATGTGAAAACAGACACTACAATTGCAGCCAATGGAATCCTCAAAACCACCCCATGACCAAACTAAATGTTACACCACGGTGCCTTTAATACACAACAGGCAGGATGTGATTCACCTGCCTAAATCCAGGTGTCTGGTGCCACCTGATACACCCCAGGGCATCCGTGGGACTCCCGAAGGGCTGGGGGGTGGCACAGGGACGCTATGGCAGGCTCCTGCTCTCTTGGAGCAGCCACAGGAGTGCAGGCAGGGACTGTGCACGGGCACTAACTACCTGCTCGTGTTAAGGTGAGAGTATCCCACTCACAAAGTGACTAGAAACTAGCTGTACGGAGACCTGCATGTTAAATAGTCTAACACTATTCTCCCTAGATACTCCTTTCAATAGAAAAATCAGGGTTTATTAAATAGGAAAATAAACATATATGATATGAAACTGGGAGCAACAGTTTGTAGTGTTCTGAAAATGCTTAGGAATTTGCAATGGTTAATTTATGCACCTTTTTACCCTGGAATTTAGGTTACTCTCCCTCAGAGGGGCTGCTGGTTCTTAGCATCTTCCTGAGATGAAGCTTTACCAGAGGAAACGGAGACGAGCACCATCCAAAGTCACGTTAGACTGCAAAAGTGTTAGGATCCCTATTTCCTAAAGCCAGGCAATCAGCCTTGAGTATTTTAGCAGGGTGTCAAAGTGAGCTGACCTACGTGGGCCTGGATCTCGTTCCACGTATGCCCCCTGCACACCCCTGCACTGGGGAACGTGCGGCTGAAAAATTACAACAGCTCTGGCATGTAGCAACCAATAAACTCCACATGCAGACAAACCAGAGGGAAACAGGCTGTGGAGAAACAGTCAAATAAGCATAATTCCATCAGTCTGGAGGATTTACAACAGCAAGGATATGTATCTTACGTCTATTGTGATCTTCCTGGTAGAAACCAGCACAATCCAACAGTCACAATTTCCCCGTGGCAATTCCAGGCTTCTAATAAACAAGAAGTTGCCTACCAAGCTGAGCACTGCCTTTAAACTAGCAGGAAGATGCTGATCATGGTGCAGCCTACTGCTTGAGTCTGTACACTTGCATGATTTCATTCACTTCACTTTGAAGCCTTTCTCTTAAAAAGACAGAACCAAATTTAACTACACTTGGATGCCAAAAAGTGGGGAAAAAAAAAAGGTGCCTAAGGGTTTTTCCACACTGCACCTGCCCTTGTCCCCAGACACTGGTACCACTGCACAGCTCCCCTTTCAATAGATTAAATTGCAGTTGTGCTGATACTGAAAGAAACCTGACCAACAACCACCACGGGCACGTCTGCTGAAAGGCTGCGACAAGAAAAAAGAAAAGCTAACAATTTAGTGAGAGAAATCCCAAATTTCAAAACTACAGGGTTTTTTAGAATAGTGCGAGTTCCAAACCAGGCATTCGCAGGGTCAGGAAACAGTTTCCAGAAGTTCTCCTCTCTGGGCTTGCTGAAAATAAAACATGTTAGGACAACCATGCATTACTCCCTCCACTTGTGTAGTTACTTCATACTGGTACTTCCTGCTCTGTATCTCAATGTCACAAAATTTTAATTTAGCAGAAATCCAGGTGTTTTGGTAGATTTCTGAGTTATTTATTTTTTTCCTTGCATCACCACAGGCACAGATATAATTGTTTTCTACTATCTGTACAGGAGATCTACAGAACCACATTATCAAAAAGTACAGAAGCCTGAAAATAGTTTGGGGTAATCAAGAGCTTCACTGTTTGATCAAAGCTCTCCACCTCTCCAGAAGCCACTGGTGTTACAATACATAGTTTGGGGCTACAGGAAGATTTTGATTATTTTGCATTACCTTCCTAAAAAACTACTTTTTTAGAGTTTAGAGGCAGGCAGAAGCCAATTAACACAGCAGAAGGAAGGTATCTGGAGAAAGATCATGTCTTAAAACAACCAACTCTGCCTATGGTGCCAGACCATCAAACTCTCCTGTTAACCACCGCGTGCATAGAAGTCTGTATTTATTTGCCTTAACTAAGCAGTCCCATGATGGAAACCTACAGTCCAGTCCTTGGCCATCCACTTTTGCACCCAGCTTTTCTTTCCCCATACCACAAGATGCTTGCCAAAATAAAAAACAAAAAAAACCCCAAAAAAACAAAAAACAAACCCAAAACAAAACAAAAAGAACCCCGATAAACAAACAAACAAACTAAAAAAAAAAAAAAAAAAAATCACAGGAGGCAAAACAGACCCGGGTGTCCTGTTGAGAAGCAGAAGGCAGAACCTGTTGCTGAGCACCAGCTTTGTGATGGTTTTTAACAGGAAGGAGAAGGCACCTGAGCTCTGAGTGAGCTCTGTAGTAGTACCACTGATACTGCAGCGATATGGCCAGCTAGAAAAACAGCAAGGCAACGGAGATTTACTTGCAGCTGCCCACCAGATACCTGCCCCAAGCCCTACTGCTCATCGGTAGTGCCCATCAGCCCCAGTCCATCCCTGCACCCAGCAGCCCGTGCAGAGCTCCAGTGGGCAGCAGCACTGCCAGCACACAAACCATCCCTGCTGCCTCCGATTGCCACCAGCCACTACCGACCTGCTTTGCTGTTAAAAGACCTCTGGGCAGGGTTATGCCCCGGGGATTTGCACTGCTGTAAGGAAGGAGGGAGCCTGTCACATCTTTGCCAACAGCGCAAGGGCAGCTAGCAATGGCTTTGAGGGCATCAGTGAGAACTGTTGACTAAGAATCCTAGAATTGTTCTGGTTGGAAGAGACCTTCGAGATTATCAAGTCCAACCATTAACCCAACACTGCCAAGTCACCACTATACCCCATACCTAAGACTTGAGCCTCACGAGGGACTGTCAAAAGGAACAGGCATTTCTCCTTTGTGCTTCAAGGGCTGGCTGATCTACATGGAAAATCCTCTGCTAAGCAACGCTGAGGGGCACAGGAACAGCCAGGGTATGACTATGGACAGCAGCTCAGGGTCAGACAATACACGTTTGCTCCTTAGAGTCTGAACACGAGCAAAACCAACTTCCCCATCTGATTTTGGGAGCACATCGCTGGCTTACTTATAATCAGCAGAGACTCGCACAAGATAAAGAAGTGGTCTCACCTCAACCTCTGAAGCCAAGAAAGCTGACAGGAACACATTCCTGCCAGCTGAGCCATGTGGAGTCACTTCTAACCAGGAGGACTGGCACCACCCACCCTCCCACTCCTCCCTCCCCGCTGCAAGTGTTTTGTTACTACGGCAGAATAATATTGGGACAGCGAGGAGGAAAATAAACTCTCTCTGCTATGATGGATGTGCCCTCATTTCAGACATACATTTAGTCAGCAACATGCTACAACAAACTTGACCTTTATCAGGACTAGATTTCACTGACTGTTTTTTTTCAGGACCTCACCACATTTCTTTTGTTCTGTCTGCAGCCTCTGCAGTTTCCAGCTTTCATCGCTGCTCGCCTTTCCCACTGGAAGCACGCCGCGAAGAAAAATCTTCAGGCACACAAGGCCCAAGGACAGAGTCCTTCCTGAGGTCCTTCCTAGCAACCGAGAGGGCCCTTTGAAGAAACACTCCTGGAGGAGCTGCAGCCAAGCTGTCCCAACAGGGATCAGCCTGGAACACCTCAGCAGAGCTTCTGCAGGCTCGGGGCCAAGTTTGGTGAATAACACGACTGATTTTTCTCCTTTGAATGAGAACTGCGCTACCGGCTTTATGCTTTGTTGCATGCTACAGAAGCCTGTTCACTCCCAGGGTCCTTCACGTCTGTCATGTTTTCAGGACTTCTTTAATAAAGAGAAGGAAGGAGGACTCACACCTCTGATTTAGCTACTTAGCATTTTAATAGGAAACAAAATGACACGCATGGAAGCGAAACACAATTGAGAGTCGCAGCCACACCAGCTGTTGCTGCTCGCAAACCAATGCTTTATGCCTTGTAATGACACCACACAAGCAGCGACTTCCAATAGCATCCTTTTCACCCTTCCTTTATGCCGAGCCTACCCGAAGAGAGGAGCATGAAACATACCCGATTAGTGCTTTTATTTCTACTTCTGAAGTGAGGAATTAAACGCTCACCTGGAACCAGCCCTCTGTGGTCCAGAGAGCAGCATCCATTCGGTCTCTGAGAGCTACACCATTAATCCAAAGCAGAAGTGGGAAAGCACAATTGTAGCTCTGCTGATGAGTTTATCGGGGTTAGCTACTGAGCAAGAAAAGGCTGGTATGAAAGGCATGGCCCAAGGCCCAGCTTTATGAGGCAGCAATATTAGAAACTGGGAAAATGAGAACGCCTGATAAAAAGCAGAGCCTCCAAATACACTTGAGCTAGAGAAAAGCAGCAGTTTATCTCCCCTCCCTTTCCCGGGAGTTAGGGCTTCCATGGGAGAAATACAAGCAGGCATCTTTCCTGCCACCGTGCCCCCAGCTTACATCCTCCTAGAGTAACATTTACCACCACTTCCCTACTCCTGTGTCTCCTCCACACCGGACACACAAATGGGGCTCTCCCTTTCAGCAGCTTGACTCCCTGGGGCATTGCTGCAGTGGGGCTGGAAGATGCCATGAGCAGGAGTGTTGGCCCAACACCTTCGACAGCTTTTGGAAGGCCAGAGAGAAGATTTAACATTTGATGGAGCTTGTTCACAGGTACATCTAGCAAAGTGAAATTAAACCTTAATACTCCTCAAAGGATGAGGACATTGGTTTTGAGCACTTGAGCAAGGTATGAGAAAGACCTATTTAGAAGTCAGACACTGGCATATCAGGAGCCAACCACAATGGGCAGAAAGATGTTTAGAAAAACGAAAAGAGGAAAATAAACACAGTCTACATGTTTAAAAAGTATACGTGCTGTCTGCTTTTCACGTGCTTGATGGTGACTTCAGTCGTACACAGCTATAGCCACAGCACCTGGAGGACAAGCAGATCACCTTATTGTTTCAGACTGTGAGCAGTTTCACATGACAAGCTCCAAATATAACAAAAAAGAACCCAAAACCAAACCAAACCCACAAAACAAACAGTTGTTTTTCTAAAACTCTGAAATGATACTGCTAGTAAACTAGAATTTAACAGCAAAAGTGAGTAAACAATAGCTTTTGAGGCTGGAGAAATTACCATCATGGTGTTATCTAATCTCTCCCCAGAAGTCAAGAATTATGACTAAACCCTTCCAACACAGATATAGCCTGAAATTCTATGTCAGAAGTATGTCCAATTGCATTTGGCAGCCCTTAGTCAAGAGAGAGGCTGACTATAATTGGATGAATATTTGGAGTGCTTCATTATTCATGTAGGAAGGCTAGGTAAAAAGTGTTTTGTAGTCCGAAGACACTGGAGGGTGTGCGTTATTGGGTAATAACCAATTAGGAACGTTGACAGCACTCTGCCTTTAGGATCACCCTGGCCAAGAAAGCACCTGGGTGTATGTTGTTGTGAAAGGAACACACCCACTGCCTACTGCTCAGTTTATTTAAGCAAACCTTTCACCAGAGGAAATGGAGGACACCCCAAAGGATGGGAGTTTGACAGCTCGGTTGCATTCAAAAATACTGCTTCTTCATTCTTCCCTTTGCCCTCCAAAAATAAACCTTTTCAATAGCACTTCTGAATTACTCGTACTACTGGCTATTGGAAAAAAAAAAACCACAATTGATCTAATCTCTGTTTTATTGCATATCTATCAAAGAGCAACATCCTTATTATTTGCAGTAAGGCAATGCTGACAGCAAAAGATTGTCTCCTAAGCACTGCCCGGTAAAAAAACACCACTATGCCATTAAGAACACACTGTAAAACTCAGAACCACAGAAACCAAAGCTCCTCCTTTCATACTAGCCTAAGAAAAACACACAAATCATTAATACAGGCATACAAAAGATTTGAAAAACTTCAGTACTTAAAACCTAAAAATTCTGACGCTTGCTCACAAGAACCAGAAATTCAACACCTATTCAGCTCGTGACGGAGCATGCCCAACCCTTTCACTACCTCCCAAAACTCGGCTAGAATGCACTGATAGTACAAACACTGATTTTTCTTTCTGCCTTGATTTCCTTTATCATCGTAATGCAAAAAAAAAAAAAAAAAGCCAAAACCCAACCAAACAAAAAAAAACCAAGCAAAAAGCAAAACTGAAAGTTTGTATTCCAATCAAAACCAAAGCAATTCTGTACGAGGTGCCCGACGGGGCTGTTATACCTATACGAAAGAAACATTCAAAACTTTTCCCGAACAATTTGCTTGTTTCAAACATGTAAAATATGAATCCAATTTGTCGCAAGGAGGAATGTTATCAGTTTTTCTGTAGCGCTCATTTTCTGGCTTGTATCACATTCAGCCTGTCCCATGGCACTGAGTAGAGCAGCATTGTCTCCGAAATCCCCCAAACGCCCCCTCCCCTCCTCCCCCCGAGTCTCACGGGCGATGATGTTTTGATGAAGCATCACGCACGGGCCCTCCAGATAATGGATTCCGTGGGATACACTTAAAAGATCATTTTTCTCTTTTGTATTGACTGCCTGCGCTGCTTGAAGACAGGAAGGGCTTTCATTTTTTATGTAAGCTGTAAGACCCCGAGGGCCCTCTAAACTGTTTAAGAGGGATCAATTTTCAGATGAGGGGAAGGGGCCCGGCGGACCTCCACAGTTTGGAGCTCCTCCTTCCCCTCACATCCTCGACAAGTTTGGGCGAACCTAAACCCAGCTCCCAGCAGAGCCGCTCTCGGAGCTTCCTACTGTTCAGGATTTGTGGTTGGCACTGGCACAGAGCTGTAATTCACAGCATGAATACAGGGGAATAAAATACGAACCAAAAAGTTTCGCCGGAGCAAAACACTGGCTACTGCTGCTGGAGATAAACAGCACTCGAGCTGCGAAGCAAAGCACCCTGGCACCGGTGCAGTGGCAGGAAAGCATCACCCCGTGACAAGGGTTTAACACGCTGACATGGTTGCCATTACATCCAGGCAACCTAACAAAACAAATTCATTGTGCGGCAGAAAAATATTTCCAATTCGACGTTGCGACATTTATGTTTTAATCACAGCACAAAGAAGACTTTTGGGGCGTGGAAGGACATAATCCATCATTTGCTCCCAAGTGACACAGCGATGGCGAGGGCTGCGCGTTACAACTTTCTACGCCACAATAAGTAGCAACAAGCAGTTTCTTGGGCAAGGAATGCAAAAGGGTTGGGGTGCGGTCCTGGGAGATGCTGCTTATCCCTCCATCTCCCTCCGTGTCAGCAGGAGCCGAAGGCAAGCCACGTGTTGCTGCGCTGGGACTTCAACCGCTCCTCCTGTTTCACGCGTGCGTCACCCAGCTTGGGACAGCTCTCTACCTGCAACCTGCCTCATATGAGAGGAGCTTTCACCGTTCGACTACGGCCCGTGCGAGAACACAAATATCATTTTTAATTAAAATGAATGGAATTTTAATAGGTCACTTAAAGAGCAATTATGTCTACTATTTGACTGACAGGCACGTCACATTTTAACATCTGAAAACCCCACTGGGGTCTAAGAGGTAGAATTAATCTTTATCTTTATAAATTGATGAAGTGCTGAAGTATACCCCATTGCATTTAACACTGCCGCGCTCAACCTCATTTTAGGAGCAAAACCCCTGTAATTTTACTATTAAGTTTCACCTTTTTAATCCTTCAGAGAGACATAATTTACAGAAACTGAACTGCCAGCGTGGCTCTCCTTCACTGCCTGCCTGTTCTGCAAAATGCAACAGTGTGTAGAAATAGAGAAGATTGGTCCTCAGTAATTAGCTCGGGTACCAGATGCGGCTGAGCTGAGTTGGAAGCAGGATAAACGGGTCCAGGCGGAGCGTCGCACGGTACTGCTCTGAGCCACCGAGCTAAACCCCGTGGCTGCTCACACAGCACTGCACGCTGCAAGGACTGGGTGGGAAGGTGACCATGAGCCCATGTGCCCCTCCGAAGCATGCCACAAGCAGATACGAGCTCAGCTTAAATGCTTTTGAACTGTTGCAGGACCCGCTGGGTTCTCAGAAGCAGGCAGAAAGTGCCTTGAATGTGCCTAGAAAATTGTCCAAATGAGATGCGGAGAGAACCGTGTTGGAGGAGTCCTACAGACCCAAGTTAATGTACACATCACGGCTGGAAAGAGTTTGTATGAGTACTGACTCAAAGACTCAGTGACAGAGATCAGTATCATTGAGACTCAGAGCACCCTTCCAACTGATGTCACTAGAGAGAAAGCATCATCTAAGGTATCTATAGAATATGCTGGCTGCTTAACTGTTCCGAGAAAGCTGACCATTACCAGGAGCCAGAAAAACAAGGACATGTGGAGAGAAAGGTACAAGCAAGCAAACAATGTGCCTTGATCTGCTCAGGTAAAGATCACTTGTGACTTTTGTGAGCTCTGACTACTTCCAACAGAGACAGAAAAGTGTCGATGAAAAATAAATTAAGACAAAGCAATGAGGGAATTCAGATGATACAAGTAGGGGTGATACTTAGAGTAGAATGAGGACAGAAGAAAGATACTTTAGAGCAAGAGTCGAGGAGGCAGTGACATACCAAGAGTTGTAGACTAAGGCGAAAGAAAAAGACAAAGGAGAAATAAAGCTCGCCAGATGACAGTTGTCTGGTTATGACATTTGAATAAACTGCAGACCAGTTAAGTTAGAGGAAACATCCACATAACAGGAACTGGTGACATTCCCCTGGCCAACACAGTTTTTATGTGTTATTTGTATTAAAACGAGTGCAGATAACCACGGGCTTCTAGCCACTTTTCACCATCTTCTATGCAACAAATGGTAAGCAGACCTGTATATGTAAAACCCAGCCAGAAGGTTGATCATTACCAGAAAGAAGTAAGCCAGAAATTGGAATCTATATCCTAAAGCACCAAACACACCCAAGAGATGTCCAGGTGTTGACGGTAAAACTGAAAGCCAAATGTTTACTTCTGCTCTTTCGTACATACTAGATGCCAATTTGCTTAGCAACTGCACTGCAATTTATGAAAGGCTAACAGAGTTTATGTGGGAGCAGGATGAGAACCTAGAGCTAACAAACTGACAGTCCTGCGTGCAAGGTCAGAGTAAAGCAAAAGGCAAAACAAACCACTGAACCTCAAGACTATGGTTGAAACCTGGACCCTCTGAGAAACGACCGATAACGAGAATACTTTGATGCCACCTTGGTTTCTAAGGGGCTTTTTCTTGTCAGATCAGCAAGACCCATAGACTCAGCAATGCTTTTCCTTCCCAAGTATTTTCTTGGTCAGTTAGAATGAGGAATAGTCCTCAAGTGCCTTCAGCATGGTTTATGAAGCCATGCTACCAGGTAGAAAAGCGCAAATGCTACAACAACAAACGGTTCCTCACTGACAGATTTCCATCTACAGAGCTGATATCAAGCAGTGTTTGCAATGAAAGGATTCCTCAGAGCATAGACTCTTCAACTAGTTATTGACAACCTCCCCTCTCCCCGGCTTACAAGTTGATCCAACCCATACAACCTCACACAAGCCTACTGGGAAAGGGATCTGTGAGCCATACTGACAATATGGATATGGATTTTCTTCTCTCCTTTCAAGGAAAATGTTTGTTACTTCAAAAGATTACTAGCCTCAGAAATAAGGAGCTGATGCCTTTAGCTTTGTAACACTCCAGAATGCAGAAATTTATTCCCCCGAATATTTCCATCTACACTGTCATAGCCATGCAGCTGTAGTTAAACAGGGCGTGTGCAGACTTCGCGTTGCAGGGTACAGCTACTTTCTCCGGGTCTGTGTACGTGCAAAGGGTACTCTAACAATCCACTCTCTTGATTTTGATGGCATTATATACGTTTGAGTGCAAAAGCATTGAACGAGTCGAAAACACTTTTACTGACACTTAGAACAGGAAGACATCCTCTCCGTGGCCCCTTTCGGTGCTGACTCACCACCGGTTACTACTGACCACAGGATGCGAGAACCTGCTAAGCCCATCGTGCTATTTCGTTCACCCAGTCACCAGCCACAAGCAACAGCGATGACTTGCTGACCTTGCAAGTCAGGCTGAGATTCAGAATATACTCACTGCTACTGAGGCGACAGTGCTGACTGGCCTGTGGTGATCATTATTTGAGCAAAATTAGGTCAATACTTACCCTAAGTTCAATACACGCACCTAGAGATACAATTAATCTTGGTTCAGCCAGGACCAGAAAATACACCTCTGAGCTCTGTATTGACAGATGTGTGCTACAAGGCGGCTTCTCTTTACAGTGTCAGTTGTGTAAATGCTCTGAATTTCTTGAAATAGGCTTGAAGTACACCAGCATTCACAGCTCTGTTTCAATTTCCCCCCAAGTTTGTGTATGGGTTACATCAACCAGAACAGTTGTACTGCCTGACTGTACTGAGAGTCTGGGTCTTGTGAATCAAGATCTCATTTGTCACTAATACTGATGATACCAATGTCATCAACTGTTTCTATCTCAGTTCCTGGCGTCTATAAATATTTACGCTTGGAGATAGTAATCTTTTACACTTTCAATCATCATCCCAAAGCATTTTACAAATTGCTTTTTGTTCACCTTGGTAGGAAGCAACCAAAGCTCAAAGTTACATTGGTTATCTTGGGTCACAGAACAGGTCAGTGAGAGAAGCAATCTATTTCCCTGTCCCAAGCTCTCCCTTCCCCTTACCATGCAGCAATCAAATGATGAAATATAAAAGGTGAATAACTAGATGAGCAAGCCAGGAGAGGTAACAAAGATTAAACTCAGCCTCTGCCAACTTCTGCCTATTCCCCCCTGCCAGGAATGTTACAAAATATTAACAAACTGCAACCTGGACCACTGAGGCTAACGCTGCTGTTGTTACTCTAGAAAGATCACCAAGTACCTAGAGATGTACCTTACAGAAAGATTAATACAAATAAAGAGAGTGGAAATAAAGATGCAGTAACACCCACTCATGCCAGTATTTGCTTAAACAACAACAACAACTAAATCCCCGAATGCTCATTAGTTAGAAAACTATGGATTTATTTCTTTCAACAATCAGCATCACATCGCAGCAGTTTGAGAGGTACTACCCATGGTGAGTAGGAAACTTGTGATGGGGCTGCTCTTCTGGAGATATTACAGAGGGAGACCCATGCCACGTGCAGAGCACACCCACCGCAGCAGAGGTCTCCAGCACGGTGCTGCAACCTGCCCAAGTTTGAGCTAAGGGCCATGCTGGTGTCTCATTTTGGAACTGGGCACAGTCTGCAGACAACAGAAACTGCCAAAGCTCTGAAACAGGTAGACAGCGCTAACCCACCTAATTCACTGCACGTCCTTGGAGGTCCACCAAGTCTTGCTCACAAACTGCCAGAAAAGGCCAAGGACAGGCTGGGCACGCTCCTAAGTTATTCCGCACTCTCGATGCAAAAGAAACCCTTAGCAACTAAGAAAACCCCAGTGTCCTAACTGGATCCAAGTGTGTGAAATTTAATTTCCCTGAGGGCTGAGAGTGAAGATTGGGTAAGAAAACTGGGACACGAATGGATTGGTTCATATGAAAACCTGAAACAGCCCTGGGCAAAAATTTGGAAGTATTGTGAAATGCCGTATAAAAAGAATCCATCTCATAGGCAGGGAGTAACTCAAGGTGGGAGATGTAGCAATGCAAACAGACACCCCAAAAAGTTCTACAGAGGTATACGTACAAGGTATTGAATGAAATCCTCCCATTCTACGGTGGGAATACAGGGTGTGGCAGCCCAGTGACATGGTGTTACACAAGGACGTGCACCAGATGACTTGGACAGAACTAATTAATAGTTGAGGTGCTTTGAACCTATGAGATAGAGAGCACTGCTGATATTGCTGATATCAGAGATGGCAGACAACTGATAACTCATATGATCAAAGTCCAACATCTGCTCATTTAGTTCTGATAGTCAGCTGAGGTTGGCTTAGCCTGGTGCACAATAGCTTTGGTAGATGCCATGCAGACAGCGTTACAGCTGGGAGAGGTAGAACACCAGCTCCAAGCAAAGGAAGATCACAACAGACTGAAAGAAGGAGAGAAGACTGCTCAGGTTCAACTATCAGAACTAGCAGGCCTGTGCTTCCTCTGCTTATAATCAATCCTAAAACCTCAACCCGTTCTCTACAGACTCTCTGGCAACCATGAGGAGCAATAGGACAGCAGGCATGTGCCTCAGCTTGCAGGGGAGCTAGGCTCCTTTAGCAGACCCTCAGCTTGTGTCCACCTTCCCTGGAATAAAAGATATGAGGCTTTTTCTGGGCAGTGAAAAGTAGGCCTAGTTTCATTTAAAAAACCAAAACAAAAAAAAAAAACCTTAATTTGCAAAACCAAAACCCAAATTAAGCGCACTCAGCTCTTTAATAGCGAACTTTGTTTTGCCAAGTATCACCCTGCAGATCTGGAAACTTACTGGTAAATAAACCAAAGGTTGTTGAGAAGAGAAGGGCATGATCTAGTTCAGAACAGAACCAATTCCAAACCCACAAAACTCCTTATAGAACAGAAATAATTTCTCTTGCTGATTCCCATGGACACCGTAACTACTGGTTGACAACTGGGAAACAGGAGGAACAATCTGTGTGTGGGTGAATGCACCATGGTCTACAGTCTTGGTGGAGAGAGCTGCACAGGAGGACACCTGCTCCCTCCTCAGGCATTTAAAATAAAAATTACCATTTCTCTCAGCAGACTGACCTTACATTAGGTCTTCTTGGTAGATATACTGGTTTAAATTGTCATTTCTTGCAGCCTAAGTCTGGCAAATTGCACTATCCAGCTGCATGAGGTCATATCTGATGCACGGTCTCACTGATGGCTTGGGAGAACCTGAAGCCTGTTGACACACGGGATCTTGCTTGTGAATGCACCAGGTTCTCTCTGCTCTGGAATACAACTGGGCTCCTTTGAATTCTATGCTGTGGGTTTTTTTAAATGAATTTTTGGTTGGTTTGGGGTTTCTTTTAGCATTATTTCAGCTTCAGAATTTAAAAATCTAGGATTACTCAATTCAAACCATCTATGAGATAAGCTGCTTGTCTCTTGGATTGCTTCACCATGCCAGCCTTCGGCCAAAACACAGGCAGGCTCCAATTCTTTGGGTTCTTCAATCACAAGAGCATTGGAGAGAAGCCCTCAATAGTCTTCCCATAGTAAAGGACAATGACTGAGCATCAGTGGTAAGATACTTTTACAGTCTCACCTGGGTTCCTTTGGAGGCAGGAATGGATATTTGTTGGTAGGCTTTTTACATAGCAAGTCACAAACCAGTCCGGGGTATCTAACAAAAGGAATTATGGAAAATGATCCCTGCGAGCTACACAGCTTTACCTGGTATCATTTAAGGAAGCCTTTTTTAAAGTACTCTTTCCAATTCCTTCTCTACTGTCCAAGAAGGGAGAAAATAGAGGCATAGGATGAGAGGCTACGGAACACAATAGAAGGCAGAGTACACTCGCTCCAAAGTGGAGACTGCTCTATCAGGATGGGTCTCCTTCACACCAGCAGGTCACAGTGACTCCAAAGCTGCTGGTTTGGATAGCACCCTTTCAATCTCTCAAAGAAAGATGACTCTGGTACCTGGCCCACAGATGAAAGGTTCATTTTAGGCTTCTGGCCCTTAGACTACATGTAATACGAGTCAGGAGTCTAATGACTTTCATGTCTCAACCTGTTCAATGCTGGAGCCTGCAACCTATGCCTTGACTCATCCCTGGAGCAGTGCTCTTCCAGGCAAGATAATCAAGACCTTCTTTTTCACAGACAACACTTCATATGACAGTAAGCCTCAGGAGGCTTCAACTCACCACTCAAAGATATCTGTGAACCCTTGTCTTAGTTTGGATCTCATTCACGCATGTGATATTGGTAGAAAAAGAAAGCATACAAGCAGTGCTGACCCAAACCTTGGATTAACTAACACTGACAAAGTTAGACTGTAGATACAGACTGATCGAGTCAGGCTCCAAGGAACAACTTATATTAAGGTCCAAATATTACTGGGAAATTTGTATCCAGCACTCACCAAATATACATATATATATATATATTTATACACACACACCCCCCATTGAAAAAAAGTTAAGGTAAAATCTTATAGACAAACCCCAAGCTACTATATCATGATTACCAGCTTTTTGCTTCATGCCATTGCCTTGACATCCAAATGAGTTTAGTAACTGCTCTTTTGAAGCTGCTAATGTTAAAACAACAATAATAAAAAAAAATAAAAATCTCAAGTTCTGGAAGTGGCTGGGAATTCCAGGTTCTAATAGCTATGCTGGAAATATTCACTCATCAAGGGGTTCAAAAGACACTTACTGTTAGAACTGAAACACAAACACATGTCAGAACAACTTGAAACAGAACGACTGTAACTCAGAGTTTGGGTTTTCTTTAAATTATGTTTGAAGACTTTAAAATGTTTAATTTATTAAATTGACTTTGATACTCCAGGCACAGCTTCCACTTTCAAGTGCTACAATGTTCAGCTGAATGCAGAATTCATTAAGCTTAAATTCCACTGACACCATACACACTTATGAAAGACATTTTAGTGTTTCTTCACTTAAAAGTAATATGCTGTCCTGGTGAATTTGACATGGAAACAGAAGCTGCATGTATTAGCAGCAAAAGCCTCTCCTACTGCACACACAACAGTTCCAGACACCATCACTACTCCAACTACTGAAAAAAATGCTAAGCGATCACAACTCCTAGTAGCTCAACACAAGCAGATCCTAAACCAAGTTACCTAAAATGATAGATTTGGTTTTCGAAGAACAGTTCAAGTTTTTCCAGACATTGCTTCAGTCCCTCCTGGCAGACTTTGTGCTTGGCATGGCTTCCACTACTTCCCTCTGAGGAAAGGGAGGAGGCTGCCATAAGAAAGGCCAAGTGCCCAGCTGTTTCTCTTTCATATGCCTTTATTTACTCTTCCTCGAGCCCTGTCAAGCTCCCAGTGTCAGAAGCACTGCTCTAGTCACACCTAGAACCGTGCAGGCAACGCTGAAGAGGCAGTAGCCCCGGTGACACCCGACAGAAGCCACGAGGTGTGCCTTGTTCCCTTCTGAAAGGCAAGACAGAGTTGTGGGCTCAAGAAACTTGAGTGGTAAGACCATGAAGGTAACACCAGCTTCCTTCTAGAGCAGGATCAGGTGGAGAAGGGCAAGATCTAGACTAATACTGTGGACACAATCAACGCCTGCTAACTGAAAACCAGCTCTTAGAATTACAGCATCACTACGGTGTTTATCTGCCATCACCACCATGCAATATCCACACACGCTGTGTTCAATGCACTGTTGGTTTTTTCCCTTTAAAGCTGCACTCTTATTTTGTCTACTCTACACACACCACTTGCTCACACACGCAGAAGTTTTCTAACTGCTAAATACCAGTAAGCTACCAGAGTCACAACGTTTCAGAAGGTATGGGAGAGTTAAGAGTCTAATTATTTGAAAAGTCCTAAGGTGCTATAAAAAGTATTCAGTTAATGCTGTCCTAGATTTGTTACATACCACCTTGCCTTTACCTCAAGTGACACATCAGAGATTGCACATTGATAGCACAGGAGAGCAGTTACTGCTCCAAAAGAAACAAAACGAACACCCCAAAACCCCCACCTTTGGACTCGAAAGCAGTATCGCTACAGTTTTTAGTGTTATAAACCACAGAATGGGTGCCCTGGCATACAACTAGAATTCTAGGTGGTAGAAACCAAGTGCTCTTTACTACTGACTGTTTCAGTGCTTTAATACACACAGCTAGGGATCTGCAAAAGCACCACTCATCCGAAACACAGTGGAGCAGGGAACAGAAGTCAGTCTCTAAACTCCTACAAACAAAGAAACCTAATTTAATTTTGAAACAAAAGGAGCTAAATTTATCATTCTAAGTCAGCCCCAGGATGTCCAAGCATGAAATGGAAGAAAAGGAGTTGCCAAAGACATGCAGAACAAGCTTTTTAAAGTTACCTGGAATCAGGATATTTTGTAAGCGTGGCCAGGCTGCTGGTATACATGTGCCCACCCACATCAATGTGAACTGGTGCGTTGGATTTTGTGAGCTGTGCTGGAGTGGGGATGCCTTGATTGTTCAATGGAGATGCAGGGGATCTAGTGATCAGTGGTCTTGACATATTGGGCCGACTGTCCTGTGAAGAGATAGACCTGGGTTAATGATCTCCTTAAAAACCTCACAGAAACCCACAGTCTCCAGTCAATAGCACCGTCTCACGGTCTCAGTTCATGATTTTTATCTTATTAAAGCACAGACAAATATTTGGCAGTTTTTAAAATCAATCCAACTCTAAGAGTCTTAACCGGCTACATTTCAAATAGGTAAAGTGGGGCAAAATGCCATGAAAAAACCCACACAGCAGAAATCACGTTCAATAAAACAAGTTCTGCCTGAATACTGCTCATGACAGACAAACCATACTAAAGAAAAAGAGCTCATTCCTGAATTTAAGAGCTGATAGAGGCTCTGGCAGAAAGAGCTGCAGACAGAAAGACGAAGAGCAATTACTGTTTCCCTTAAGATGATCCCAGGTAGACTTTCCATTCCTTCCCAAGCCCTCGGTCACTGCCGTACAGTCAGAACAGAAATACAAACCCTCAACTCCTCCATCCTGCACACTCTTCTCTCGAATTCCCAATTCACATAGCACGGAAACAGAAGCAGAAACACCTGGACTAGTCAAGTGCTCATGGACTGCAGACCACTGGACATCGACAGCCTTTGAGAAAGACATTTTCCATTTAAAAGTTATACGTATGGCGACAGATGCCCCCACGTGCCCCGCAGAGGCTGCAGGTCTGAGCAACTTCCCGAGGCAGGCGAGCTCCGAGAGAGAGGAGCGGGAGCCGATGCTTTGCTGATGAAACCAACTTTAAGTCACAAAGGAAGAGATGTTAACGCCAGCCAAGAGCAGACACAGCCTGCGTGCGCGGCGGGTGGGGCAGGGCAGGGCGATTTGCTGGAGCCAGTAAGGCAGGCTGCATTCAAAGTTGGGGATTAAAATAGAAATGCATTCGAGAGCGGTTTTGAGACAACCCCGCTTTCGACTGAAGGAGAGCTCCGTATGGGTGGAATCTTATAGGGATGCCCTGAGAACTCAAAGCCCTTGCAAATTATCAAGTTTTACATTTGAAAGGTAAGCAAAGCAGTGAGAAGTCAGATACACTTCATCACAAAACTCTCTTTGTTCTTTCGACACTCTTTCAGCTGCAAAAGGTAATGGATTCCTTGTAAACATCTCCGCAGAGCCGGGCAGCGAACCTCGCAGGGCTGCCCGCCAGACTCACGGGGCGTCCGGACCAGCAAAGTCCACCACCACCAAAACCATCACTTCTCCATTTTTCACGACTCTTAAAAGGCTTGAACCATAAAGGCAACACGAGCCAGGTAAAAGTCTAACTGAAATGATTTACAGGCCAACGTTGCGCAATAAATCCAAGTAATATGTAACAAAAGGCATCTATAAACCACAAGGCACTTAACCAATTTTTCTTTCATACGCAAAAGTAAGCTTAAGCAAGCGCTGATAAAAACGAAGGAGATGAAGAAAAACATCTAGCTTAGGGATTGGGGAAAGGGTTGAGCTCTTTCTGTTTCTTTAGAAGCAGAAGTTAATATAAATCTACAGAAATACCACGCTTAATCACTACAATTGCTGGAGGAGGCGCCTGCAGCGCAATGAAGACAAGTCCAGACAAAATAAGGTACACACGCTATGCAAAACTAATGTCTGCTATAAATGCTATGTGGTACAACCACCACCCAAGATGCTACTGATCTGCAGCGTGATATTTAGTAAAATAATGAAGAAAAAAATTAAAACCAACTGGAATGGTGTAAGTAAGAAGGCAAGAAATGATCCAGACTGGGGTGGGGGAAAAAAAGCACGCGTTGGACGGTTAGCAGGAGAAAAGCAGTGGGTGTGAGGAAGGGAGCACATTTCAGTGCTTAAAAGCAGACAAATAGTTTGGTGGGGAGAAAAAAAAAAAAAAAAAAAAAAAATTTTAATCAATGAAGGCTGGGACTAAAATGAAAAACAAATTCTGGAACTTGTGTGAGGAAGATACCACCACCACCTCTCTTAGCAGGATTCTCCCTGGCAGAGAAACACAGCCCTGTTGCAATTCAGCACGCTGCAGCACCACCGAGCCTGTCACAGTTTCTCAATTGGACACATTCTCCTGTACACCCTGCCTGGGGCTGCTCGGACGAAAATGAACAGATTTGCAGGGTTAATATTGTAGTTAGGCTGGGACCTCACTCGGCACGGCAGCGATAGCGCCGGCTGCCTGAAACGGTAGGAGAATGTCGAGCATCGACATCACCGCCAGGATGGGAGGTAGGTCAAAGCACTGGGGGCATTTTACAGGGCAACCTCATCCCCTCACTCCCCCACCCCCAAAAAGACCAAACAACCAAAAAGCAAACAACCAAAAACCTCACAAAAAAATAAAACCAAAACAACCACAAAACCATAAGAAAAGGGAACCAGTTTCCAAAAACAAGTGTGGCCAAGCTGTCATTTATACGCTTTGGCTACTAAAACTCCCAAGAAATAGAAACACTTTGTAATAAAACCTTCTGCTGCTTTATTCGCCCTCCTCCTTTCCAACATTCCCCCTTGAAGTTACCTGCATTTATTGTGCCTCAAGAAACAACACCCAGCTGCTCAGCGTTCAGATATTAAACGCAGTAACGCTAACCTTGCTCCAGCCTTAGCTCACAAAGCACATTTCCCCGGATAGAACCAGTTCACTACTATCTTGGAGACCACTTTGAAATTAAGCAATAGTATTCCCCCTGCAGTTGCACCAAATAAATTAAAGCAGAACCAGGTGCTTAAAAAAAGAAACGAACCCAAAAGTTTCTTTTACGTGGCATAACCCACTAGTGCATCCACAGCACACAAGATCACCATCCAAAGGGTATGGTATTAAGCCCAGTCTGACACTGAACAGATCAGAGTTAAATCACTGCGTTAGTTCAGCTATGGAAAGGATAACACTGAGGCAAACAGTCTCCCCAGAGAAACACATGGCTTGCATTGCAAACGTGGAAACGAACAGCTTCAGTAAGAAATGGTTAGAAGAAGGCACTGCTAGCTAGTTAAGATGCTACTACCTAAAATGATTACAAATAGAATTCCTTCGAATTACAGGAGAGAAGGTGGTCACAGAAACGAACTCAATGGGATCCAGCAAGCTATCTACAACAGCTGACAACAAAAAGGATCAAAAAGCTCTTCAGAAGCTTTTTTTTTTTGATGTTCTTGGTGTCAGGCAGGTGAGACCTACACCCAGGAAGGATTTATAGCTCAGCCATGGCTGTTCCCACACAGGGGATCTCAGAGGTTGCCATCCGTGTCAGGAACCGCACCAACTTCATTCACAAGTGAGACACAAAGCACAGGCTGGATGTGGAGTGACCTTCCTGATCTATCAACAGTCCATTTTTCACTTGATCCCTTTTCTTCTCAAACATTTTAATATTAACCCTAAAAAAAAAAAAAATAATAGAAATAAGAGGGAATCCCAGGTTTTACCACTGCTCCTGTGGACCAAAATACTTCAAATACCCTGCAAAACATTTACCATTATTAGTACTCAAAGATTTGGTTTTTCCCCCAACAGCTTTAAATAAAATTAAGTTTTGATTTCCAATAAGAATTAATTTATGACTGAAACTACATACCGAGAAGTGCTAAAATCTGTGTGCTAGACAGGTTAGAAACACCTAGGTCATACAAAACCACTACTCTGTTAGAGCAGTTCAGGGCTCCACTTTTTTTCTGACATATGAAGAAGCAGTTTGTAGGCCCAGGTCTTATCTGAACCTGCTTCTGTTTTTCTGCTGCAGGCAAGCCCTCCTACAGGCTCCACAGAGGCACAAGCAGCCCTGCCTGAACTCCACCTCCCCGGGACTGACAAAAATCCTGACGACTGAGAAGTCTTTCAACCAAAGGGGATGCAGGATCACAGAGGAGAGCTTTCAGATCTCTGCTCTTCCCTGTCTTTTCTTCTTCTATTCCCCCCAACTCCATCCAAGAATACTGTTTCCGTTCAAGGATAAGCCTTTACATCTGGGTTGAAAGAAGACCATGGCTGTGGGGCTGAGGTGCATACCCATGCAACTGATCTAACAAAGAACAACAACATAGGGACCGTATAAGTCTTCTGGTTGCAGAGGGAAGAAATAGGAGATATCCAAAGAACACAAGCTACTAACACACACTGCTAAGTGTACCAAAAATCAGAGGCAGGAGGCTTCCTCCTCCCTTCAAAATGTTTGCTGCTCACGTTAGACTGCTATGATTAGCAGTGGTTCCAGAAGTGTTATTTACACTCCACGGCCATGAGTAAAGTCATTCCAGTTCCCTTCTTAAGCCAGAAACCTTGACAAAACCCACTACAAGACAATCCAGAGCTCGCTCACAGGACGAACGACGTTCCAAGTACAAAACATCTCCTTGACTCACTGGACTGTGGGGATCATTTTAAGCTGCAGTACAAGACATTACTGGCTCGATTATTATAGCCAGCGTCTTCCCTGTGAGCCAGCCCAGCTCAAGCAGGAGTCTGTAGGTGCAACTCCACAGCTGTAGCCTTTGTATCAAATCCTGAAATTATCAGATGGTCCCTGTCACAGGTCACAGCCCAAGCAATATTTACTGTTGAGAAACTCAAAATTACACATTTCAAACTCTCTTGGATATTCTGGGGGTAGGCGAGGACGAGCTTGTCTTATCTAGTCCAGACATTAGAAGCAATAATCATACAGTAATTTCTTCTAAAGCATCAAATCTGTTTGTATACCTTTTTTTCTGTAACAGAAAGACATGAGATGTTTCTCCTCGCAAAAGCTTGGTGCCTAGGACCAGCTGGCAACGGCCGTTAGCACACCCACATCAACCACCTCCCACAGAAAGGTCCTCCCTGAACAAATACTGTACGGGGAACGAATCCAAACTGAACCAGCTTCAGATGTTGGAGACAAATCCCTTTTCCTTTAGTACCAAGGAGAAATCACTTGAGTGCCATGGACAGCTCTGCACCCAACCCTGAAACAAACAGCAGGCTGATGCTCAGGGGGCTGCTGGGACACAGAAAAGCCCAGTTCAAGTCCCTCCTGCAAACTCAGGAAGATCAGGATGACTCTTGGATTCAGCTCACGCACAAGCGCCCTCATTTTGAGGATGTGCTTCTTCAAAACAAACATTTCATTAGAGATAAAAATAAAACAATCACGATCACGTCTCACCACAACACACAAACAAGTACCCCCCACTTTTTTTCAATTCAGCAAGAACAGTCACCACAACAAAGAGGCTGGAGAAAGCATTTATTCCATGTAAACAGTATCAGTAGAGTACAAACAGCACTGCTGGAAGGTGCAGCAAGCAGGCAGGGATACAGAGCTACAAGTCCAGGAAGGCCAGGTGCCTGTCTCGCTGGCAGGGGAAAATCCCCCCCTCAGGGCACCTCTGTGGGCTGGCGATGCCCTCATGGCCACGGTACACTGCATCCACAGACCACACCAGGCTGTGCTGGCCCCTCAGAGCCCTGCAGGGTGGTCAAAGATGAGCACGTGAATGACACGGAGCGTGCAGGCTGCATTCTGGTCTCCATCTCCGTGCCATCACGGGGCCTTCTCCTCACCCCCGCTCTGAAGAGCCCAGAAGAGCAAAGAGGTTGCTCAGATCTTCGGCAAAAAGTCTTTACACCTGAGCACATCCATGTCCTTTCCTCTGCTTCTTCACCCTTACACCGATAACCGGTAGCAATCCGAGGACACGGTTGGCCTGTACTGGTGCCACTGGGTCTGCAAAACAAAGAAACAGTGCGTCGTTTTCCCCAGAAAAAACCACGCCAATGGCACTGTCATGTTTTGCCTTTCATCAATATAATCCAACTGCCCTTCCCCTCACAACTGTGAGCTTTAGAATTGCTGACTCTGAACATTACGAGTTATGTTTATAAAGCAAAACTCCAAAACTATTGTGTTTGAGCACCCCAGGAGAAACGGGCCCAAAGCAGCACGAGCTGCAGTGCAGCACCAGGGCAGGCGGATGTACCAGGCCCCCTGAGATTCAGCAGCACTACTGTCAGTATCATTTTAGACTTCTGGAGGAAAAGCTTCACTTTAAATCCAGAATGTCTGTCAACATGGGAGGGAAGGTCAAATTATCCTAAGCAAGGCAGCCAAATACAATGGACAGCCTGAGAAGTAAGAAGGTTTTCTGGAGATGCTGAGGCACCCAAGTGCAGCAGATGACCTACTGCTATACAAGCTGCTCACTCCTCCCATCACAGTGCCATACTTGCAGCACTTGCAGAAACACAGGCAGCAAGGCGTTTAGAAAGGTGGGTGCCACAAGGCTGCCTGAGAGAGGGGACACAGACACCCAGAGCGGTCCATCATAGCCAGGGTCTAAGGTACAGGCCATCATGAAACTAAACTTTGGCTGAAACCCTTTCCTGTAGCTGGCAAGTACCGTGCCAGGCTGTCTTCTGTGTCCTGAAATAGCTCAAATACAGATCAAGCCTACAAAGGCAATAATGGACCTCTTGTCACACCAGAGTGGCTATACCAGTGGTGACTGGAGCACTTACCTGATGGGACGATTTCAACTGCTACATTCTCCTTCTCCCAGAGACACTGGCCCTTAGATGGAGTGCTGATCCAGCCCCTTGAGATGGAGGTCCCTTACTCCTTGCACTTTGGCTGCTCAGAGCCTCTTCCTCCTCAAGATGCTGGCCCTGCTGAGCACGTGCAGCCACTCAGTGCTCAAGTGCTGGAGAGACTGTGGTTGTAGTTCCTTGGTAAACGAGCCTTGCTGGGATGTCAGGGCTGATCAGGACCTAGAATAAATGCCACAGGTGCAGAGAACCAAAAGCAAGGCAAGAGGCTGAGGGAAGCAAGGTGTGTGTACTGTATGGAGAGAGCTGTCTCCCCAGAGAAGTGGGACAGTTAAAAGCACCCTTGGACAAGAGCTTGAAGATACCTGAAGAATGCCAGTGCCCAGGAGGTGAGTCTGCAGCACACCACTACCTTCAGCAGAGCAGCTCTAACCACACCTTCATCAGAAACTGGCCACTGAGACCTTAAGAAAAATCTCTAATTAACTGGATTAAAAGGATTTAAGGATAAGGACAGGAGTCAAATGAGGACCTGTGCTTATACCAGTACGGCAGTAAAGGTGAGTCCAAACCCTGGAAAACATCAAGTTTACAGAGACAGGCTATATCTTCTCAAGTGCTTATAAACTTCTCTGAAGAATCCTCTAAGCCTTGAAACTGCAGTCAAAAGTTTAATACCTCCCTCAAGATATTCTATAAATTTGTACTCTTTATGGAAGATTAACTCATCCCTTTGCTTGTCTGGGTGTTCACAGTGCTGGGGAGGGCCCAAACGTTTTCATTTATTACATTCAGACCCTGCAAGGAAAGCTCTGTTCTTCTGTGCTGCCCACCCATTTGTTGCCGTGCCCACCCTCTCTGCTTTGGTCAAGCAAGTGGTTCAATGTGGCTGAGAGGACTTAGACCTGAGCCTACAAAGCCAGCAGGAGGTCTGGTATAGACCCAAGCCATCACACCAGTCCAAAAAAATCATAATCCACGTATAACTTGGGGGTCCAGCCCAAACTCACTACCCTCAACCACACACACTTTCACCAGCCACTTTGGCTTTCATAATGGAAGCAGATGACTTCCACAGTCCTCAGATGTGCTGATTCGGTTCTGGCTCAGTAAAAGCGGCCATTTAATTTACAAGCAAAACCGGATTTGAAAGCTGCTTTCAATTACTGCAGAGCACACCGCTGCCCACCTGACGGCAAATAATCACAGGGCGGTTACCCCGGGATGCAGCAGGGAAAACATCCCCTAACCAGGCTGCGGGACGCAGTGTTTAGACGCAGGAGGACACTGGCCCAAAGGTCAACAGACCTGCCGTGCTGCTTCTGATGGAGTCTTATGATAGGAGTGGACTGGACACCTGGCATTTCAGGCCACTTGTTCCACCAGGAACGCGTGTTCTGCATCAGCTTCTACTCAAACCAGCAATACAGCTGACTTAGGAGCGACTGAAAGGAAGCTTAACTCCCCAGCCTGAGCCTTCACTAACTGGACATGTCCAGCCCAAAATATTTCATAAGACGCATAGTGAAGCACCTCAGCATCCTTCACTCAGCCTTCTTTATTCTCACGGGCAAAAGGGGGATCCCAACAGATACTGCAGAAACTGTTACAAACCAGCAAGTGCCAAGAGATCCCTCAGTCTCAGCAGAGAACGACTGCAGACATTGTGGACACTTCTTTTGAATAAAGAAAAAAAAACAAACCCAAAAGGAAACACTTAAAGAGCTGAGCAGTCTCTGGGAAAGAGGCTGTCAGTTCTGAAGAGCCTTTAGCAGCCTGGCAGCCCTGCCCACAACACTACAGCTGATACAAGTCTTTGCTTCTGCTGCCCTGAGGACATTTTCATTTACCTTCCTTTAAACCTTGAAAATAGGTTGCTTTTTGTCTCTTACCTCTATCAAACCTCAGGTAGCAGAGACAAGGTGAATTTGCCTGTACTTCTCAGGAAAGCAAGCACACAAAGAGAGTCTCACCTTTTGGCAAAGGACAGATGACAGACCCGTTCTCCTCCATACAAGGCTTCATTCATTTCAGTGAATAGCACCCATCCAAGTCCCTTGGGATCCGGGCTGCAAGAGGTGTGCCCTGCCAGCATCTTCGCAGATACCGTACCTAGGTACTCATGTATATACCTCCTCCCTGAGACAGGCAGCTGCTTGGGCAGCTCTCTCCAGACCCTGGGAATAGCCCATCAGAGACCAGTCAACAACCCAGAGGCATGGAAGATCTCCCAGCTCAATTCCTGCACCAGCAGGGACAGACATGCAACACCCACTTCCACTCCACGCATGTATGTGGGCTGCAGACCATGAATGGACATTAGAAAGCACGGGGGAGCTCTGAACACTGAAATCCATCTTCCAGCTCTTCCTAGGAGGACATCTCGTAGAGTGAGATATATTAATAATGTAATTTGTAGTCAGACTTCTCACTCAAGTGTTGTTGCCTTTTATCCACTTCTAGCAGGCACTCTCTGCATATTTAGTCAAGAGTCTTTACATAAGAAAAGGACAAGTAAAAAAACCACTCCCTCCTGGGTTTGGAAGGAAAGGACTTCTGTTTGCCAGACCCATGCTGATACATTTGAATGCAAAGTTAAACAAATCTTTATAAAGATGGTGTCAAAACTTGAGTGGGAAAGAGACCAACTAGTTCCATTCTCCTTGGACCGAGCCTGCAATTTGTCCGATGATCTTCTGGTGAGGAGCAACACCAAAAAACAAGCACTGCTAAAATCCGGCTGTTTTGTTTGCAAGTTAAGATCCTATCAGTAGTACATGAATAAAGATTAACATCTTGAACTGCAGTCAAATCTGAAGATTTTAAAGACCCATAAAAATGCAGACTTCAGTGGGACAACTGGAAGATCATCATGAACTGTCAGAATTTGAGAAATGAGTTTTTCTTCTTCAGATTTGACTCTCAAACTGAACAAAAATAAGCCTGTACTGCCTTATTTGAAGTTAATTTACACTCCAGTTTGAATAGCACCTGCCCTTGGGTATGTTCCAGAAGAATGTCTACCTTTCCACAAAGGGAGGCTAACACCCATTGTAAAACTTCCAGAGGCACATTAGATGTCTGTTCCCCCCCCAGCAATTTCACCCTTAGAAGCAGAAGGAACGCTGCCAGTTACAGTCTGTGCTGAGGAAACAGGAGTTATAATTTTACCCTGGGAAAATTGCTGAACTGGGAGCTTCTGGTGTGGCATAGGTCTTTGCCTTCGCAATCCAATGGTTCTTTTGATTCAGAGAGGCTTTGAAAGGGTGGTGATGAAAAACATAGCCTCTCCCTTTGAATCAGCCAGCTGCCTGCTTTCCTTCACGCTTTTAAAATCTGGTTTTTTTTTTTCATTTGCCTAGGAGCAGAAAGAGATAATACTGACCCATGGAGAGAGGATGCGTTTCTGGACGTACCAACGGAGCATTATCTGCTTCAGATTGAATATGCAAACAACCAAAAGCCCACCTGCAGACTACCGAAAGCGTTTTGGAGTCACCTTAACAGGCGTAAGAAAAACCCAAGAAAGTTTCTATTAGTTCTTTCTGCTGGATGAAGAGGAAAAAGGAAAGGGACAAATTATAAAGATCCAATAAAACCGTGTCTTTGAAATGCTGTAACACACTAGAGCTCTAAGCACTCTCCAGATGTTTCTTGCAGCAACCAATAATAAAGTATTCTCAGACGGAATCGTAATTTTGAAGACATTACATCCACTTAGTAATTATGAGACTAGACAATAAAAGAGATAGACAGCTTCATCTATAACCCAACTGCGGAAAAAAAATGGTGCAAAAGGGCTTTAAAGCCATGCATTTGTAATTATCCAATATATGATTAAGATGTAAACAGAGCTGCATTTTTTGACAGTTACAGTTCAGGCTGGTAGAGAATTAGAAATATGGTGTGAAATTGTGATCTTAAATTATCCAACCCTTGCTCCAGTGCCGACGCAATGAAACAAACACGACTGACTTTTCGGAGCCCTGCAGCATCGCTGGGTTTTCCACTCTTCCACCCTCCTCGCCTTCCAGCAGGACTCCAAAACTCAACTTAGCAAAGCAACAACCATGTCTCAAAAATTACCATCTATTGAAACCCCACCGGAGGGACAGAGACTGCCAAGAGGGGGGACAGTGTGAGGAAAGGGTAAAAGCTGAACTTACTGAGATGACAGGCTTTGTGGAAGTCCCTTGGTAAGATGGCCTGCAATAGGGAGCGTTGACTCAGCTCTACCACGATCCAAAGCATTTCCAGGGCTAGGTGGGACTTTTTCCTCTCCTCTTTTAACTGCCATTAAAATTATCAGCCTACAGATTTCATAACGAGCAGGAGAATGAAAAAGCCTGAACACTATCACGAGAGAAATCATATTATCATTAGCTGTTTCAAAACGCACATGGATTACTTAATGCCTCAGGACAGGTGGCCCAACAGCACGGAGGAGCTCCCGGTGAGGGGACAGGAAACAGCCTCCTGCTTAAAGCACACGCACGAGGCAGCACGCGATGGCAGCGGCTCTGCGGAGCTCTGGGAACGGGCTATCCAGACGGCACGCAGGACCTCAACCCCAAACCATCAGTGACCTAGTTAGCTCCCTACCCCCACCCCAAATGAAAGTCTGTCCATATTTGGATTTTAAACCCCTCAGATGACATGGTGTGCTTTTTGGTGGTTGGTAGGAAGGGGCTGAGGTGCTGAATGAAGCCAAATACAGCCGTGGTTAAATTCAACAGGTTCCTTCAATGCAGGAGTGCATGAAGATTTGTAGTTCGTTTCACCTCCTTCCTGGTGTTTGAAGTGCTCTTAAATGCTGGGAAAGCATTTAAGGATGAAGGGAGAAAAGGAATGGTAGGCATATGACCATGAGGGTCAAGCAGCAGTTTTCTTGGGGCAGTGTAAAGGGCAGGATTTGAGGAAAGGAGAACACAGTTGCGTGCTCTGGAAGGCAAGAAGAGCGCTTGGCAAGACGATGACCACATGGCGTGTGAACAAAGCGCCCGTTAGGTTTGGTTCATTTGATTCCATTATGTGTAAAACATACTTTAGGAACCAAGGCTAAGAAATACAATTTTGATTGTTGCGGTTTTCAGACCTGTAGGGATTTCTCCAAGTAGTCACTGTAGCACGTACGATAAAACCAGCCATTTGGCAGCTAATTTTAGCCATTTTTTTTGTGCCCATGAGGGTGGATTAACCCTGAATCTGTATAACCATGAGCTCTGTGCTAACAGAAGCCATCACTGCCACCACCAACCCCAGGAAGCAGCAATCCACTATCTAGTTGTCGACGGAATGACCTCTGCTAACTAGCTCAGCAAACTCCTCATTGTATATGAAAAGGTTTTCACTTGACCCGACACCACAACAGACCACGCACAAAACCTTGGAGGAGCAGATGAATCTTATACAACACACATTTCTTTGGCCAGCACAGCCTGCTTCTCAGCCCATGGTTGTGCTTCTCTGGTCATTACCAACACGCAAAGCAATGCTTGGACAATAAAAGGACATGAAAATGTTTAAAGAAGTAGAAAAGATGCTGCCTGTCAATCAACAGGTAAGGCCTGACTCGCTTTTCCTGCCTCCAATGTACAACACATTTCAGTAACTGAAAAGCAAGAAATAAAGACAGGTGAACATAAGCTGATAGTACATACAGCTGTGTTATGACATCAAAACCAACCACAGAGAAGAATCACATCACTAGGTGATTGAGGGACAGCTCAAAATTAAAAAGGCAAAGAGTTGCTGATGAAGTGGGGAAAGACTTAATCTTACTAAAGCTAGGGAAAGCAAACCCACTGAGATATGAGGGTGGTGAGACACTGGAACGGGTTGCCCAGGAAAGCTGTGGATGCTCCATCCCTGGAAGTGTTTAAGCCCAGGCTGGATAGGGTTCTGAGAAACCTGCTCTAGTGGGAGGTGGGGGTTGGAACCAGATGATCTTCAAGGTCCCTTCCAACTCAAGCCATTCTATGAATACCTTGAGTGGCAATGCCGATAAGGGGAAAAAAAGTCCTCTAAAGCTCCAGACTGACAACTCTGAACTATGCTTGGCTTCTGTAACAGAGAAAAAACAACTTTAAAGAAGGATCAAGACTACAACATCTGTAAGTATCTTTAAAAAATAATAAAAAATTAAGAGCAGTTTGAATATCAAAAGTATGAGGCGTCATGCAGGTACAACCACCAACTATGATGAAATGGTAACTTAAAAATCACATGTTAAAAAACCCACCACATTCCACTGGAGACCCAAAAAGTGGAAGAAATCATCACAAGAAAAGGATCTGAAAAGTAAAGGAGCAGATAAAGGGACCCAGCGACACATTCAGAGTCTTTAAAGGCCCAATTCCAGATAAAGTGTGGGAGGTAACATCTGCAAAGGATTTTATCTGGAACCAGATAAGTTTGAGGGAAACATCAAGGCAGCCTTACAGCTTGTGTCTTAACACTTGTCACCTGCTGGTTTACTTCTTGTCTCCTGCTGGTTTACTTGATGCTTGTCTCGTCCCCAGAGGAGCAGTGCAGGCAACCATCAGCTCCCTCCCAGCCACGCAAGGGGAGCAAAGCAGAGAGGCTGAAGCAGCACCGTTCCTGCAGGAGGCAAGGGAAGGAGGCAGCAGAGACACAAAGAGAGTGCTGGGAGTGGGAAACCAAAGCATTCCCCCCCTTGGAACAACAAAGCCCTGCAAGAAAATGAAAAGGCCAAACATTTAAATGGTAAAAGTGGCAAGAAGGGTGGTGAAATAAATTAAAATAACCCAATAGAGAAGCATTTAAGTTGACAGACAGGCTTTGATCTCCCCTCTGGAACAAATATTGAAAAGCTTGCCTTCAGGAACAGATGAATTGTAATGTCAGAAATAAAAGAGCATGAGAAACAAACAGGAAAGGTTTCGAGGGTCCTGTGGTGATCATCTAGTAGAGGGCAGCAGAAATTAACTTCAGCAACAATTGCTAAATTATACATTTGTCTCATGGGACATCTTCTGTCCCATTGCAGACACACTCGACTGACCACTCGATTTCTGCCAAATGCCACCCTGGAGTTGAAGAATCAAAGGGGATTAGTTTGGAGAGAGGCTTTTTGGGGTGGGAGGGGAGGAAGAAGGAGGAGTGGAAAGATGCGTGGTGAGATGGTTTTGTTTTTCAGCAGAAACATGAAACCTCATGATTTCTACCCACACTGCCTTGCAGAGCAAACAGCGCCTCAATCCCGAAGACAACAGCAGGTGAGGGTATGTGTGCGAGCCTTATTCCACATATTTGACAAGCAGGGTGGAACGAGGTGTGGTGAGTGGAATTCCTAACTCCAGCCTTGCTGGGAAAGGTGGCGGGGTGCCAACCGTGCCGCAGAGGTCTTGTCATTTCAACTTCAAGGAAGGTCTTGAGGATCTCAACATTCTCTGCTGCTGGGGTGTGCCGCAGGGTTTGATGGCCACGGGATCTTACCTGCCACACACTTGCTCAAACAACACCTCGTAACCCACCTCAGAGTGATGAGCCTTAGGAAGTGCTCAGCACCGAGCAGCTTCACCAGGAGTACACCCCTGCCAACAGCAAACTCACTTGGCCAGAAGCAAGTTTGGAGGTTTCGAGGAGACTGACACCGTGGTCGCTGGTGGAAGGCATCTAGTAATGATGATGGAGGCTCACCGAGCAGGGGCACGATGCAGCAAACCAGGAGATTCATCTGGGACTAAGAAACTCAGAAGAAACCTGAATGCATGGCTGTGCTTAAGCAGGAGCTGTTACATTAGAAAGGGTTTAACACAAAAAGGGAACTGAAGACAACCAGATCAACTCTAATGCTCATGTGCAAATTAGAATCAATGATGATGATTGATTTTTATAACAGGTCTAACGATACGGTGCAAACAAATTCTTCCCATCTGAAGCCTGGCACCATTTGGTATATTTAATTTTAAAAAAACAAACAAAAAAATCAGTGAGGTTTTTTTTCCTTTTCTTCCTTCCCTTCTTCTGGCTCTTTTGCCATGCCGACGCTTGTTTGCATTACATCTATTTTGAGCTAAATTAAATAGGAGAAGCAGAGTTCTGATTCAGTAATAGCAATAAATGGGGTTAGCCTGGCATTGATCTGTGTAAAGGGGCCAAAGCTAGGACTGCCAGAAGCAAAACATGGTCAGTGAACTCCACAGCACCAAGAGTGACCCTGCAGCTGAATTCCTAGCCCTGATTACAACAGAAAGAGACTTGCTTTCCTGAACAAAGAGTATTTCAGGCAGCAGATTAGCAAGAGAAAGTCTACTTGCAAAGGCAGACGGAGGAAACGGACCAAAAATAAGAACCACAGCACACTTCAGAGGATTTTAGAAAGCTTCTAAATAGTGCAAAACAAACACTCTATGTCTAGGTGCAAATGCTGAAAAAATAGTATTTTCCTTTTGCATCTCAGTTAAGTAGCTTCAGTTAGTAAGTGTGCAGCAGGGAAGATGAGCCAAAGCCCCATTAAGGATAGCACAATGAAAAAGTTACCTTGCAGACACTTGTCTTGCAGCCCTACAGAAGGGGAAATCACGTTTACTACAAGAGGAAAGGACCCTTTTATAAATCATGCTTAAAATTCAGCCAGCAGATTTCTACAGGAGGAGAATTTCACAATCCTTCGGAAACACCGATCAAATTCGCTCGCTCTGTGCGTGTTGGTGCCATTGTGCAACGCAGAGCAGCGAGAGCACGGCAGTAAATCTAGTCTCATGACTATCGAGTTTAATCGCCAGTGTATCTCCGACAGAGAACAAAGTGCCCCTTATTCCTGCTGCACCGTGATCCCAGTGGATCTCAAGCCAAGCGGGGTCGGTTCAGGCCAGCGTTTGGATAGAAGGCTGGCAGAGGGCTGGAACGGGCTGCTCCAGCTCACACCTCGCTCCCAGCGAGGTTGCTTCACACAGCAGGAGCAGGCAAGGTGCTGGGTTCTTGCAGACATCACTACGGGCACCTTCATCCACCACGCTGGCAGGTCCACCAGCTATTTACAAGTCCTGTGCGTGGCAAGAAGTGCAGCCCTGCCAAGCGATCTGAGGCTGCTGAGCAGCACTGCTTCCCATCCTCAATTTCTGACTTAGGACGTTTGGGTGGCACTGGGCTGCATGTCCAGAGCTCACCCTTGCTGGAAACCATGAGATGGGCCAGCTGCACAATGGTGTGGCCCCGCTTCTCACGCTGGCTTCACCAGTAGCAATGGGGACCCTCAGTACCTCCAGAGCAGAGATAAAAAACACAGGATCACTCATCATCACTACTTGGACTTTTAACCTATGTTTTTTCCCCCCATATTTTACCATAAATGCTCGTTAACACAAGCATTTCCTTAAAAACAAGGATCACAGAACACTCAGCTACGTCAAATCCTTACAAATGAGCCACCAAGGTCTTGAGACCATTCTTCCCCTACAAGTCCCACAACGGATTCTTCCTTGCTGCTTTACCAAGTAGCAAGGGGCAAGGTGGACACCCTCAGGGGAAAGGAAGGTGATGATTTAGAGTCTGTTGGTGTACTGAGAGCCTGCAAAAAAATCAAGTCAGAAATCTGGAAGACAGCACCCTGGTTTTTTGAATGCCGCTCGCTTGGCTTGTCCCTCGTTCCAGGGGCTGTGCTTGAGTCTGGCGGTGGCTGCGATGTCAGAGCACGGCACATGTGGCTGTCCCAACTGGGAACTTGCTGACTGATTTACGGGAACTTACAAACCCACAAAACCAAAAGATATTTGTTATTCACTTACACTCTGAATGTTCCTTTCACCTCTCATTGAATCAATCTCGAGCAAGCGAAAGTTTATTTCTAGTTCAAAATTCGGTTTCCCTTCTGCAGAAGGGAGCCTACGCCTTTGCTATGGGAATCACCCCACAATATCCCCCCCTGAGCAGCTCGAGGGCAATATAGCTAAGCTGGTAACAGCATCTTGGATCTAAGTTGTCATTTTTAACTGTTTAGCAGGCATCCAGACATCTCAAATACATCAGTTCATTATTAAAAGCAACAATTATTGTAAATTACACCCTTCACAAGAACAGCCTAAGCTTGAAATACATTAGGATACCTGCCTGACCATTCCCTTGAAACAAGGATAGCTGAGGGCTCAGACTCACCAGCACGCAGCAAACAGCTGTGCTCTTTTTCAAACTACTCCTCTCCCCATGACAGCACCCAGAAAAAATAACAAGCCCTTGACCAAAGTTTGCTGTAGCCACTGAAGAGCCGGCGCATGGTACCTTCTGCTGACTCTGCAAGGCAGCAAAAAGCCTTCTGCAAAGGAGGAGGGCAGCCAAGGGCAGTAACACCAAGCTACGATCTGCCATGGCTTGCCTGTCAGAGGACCACGTCTTGCATTTTAACCATTTTTTTGGCACATTCCACATTCAGTCTTTTCAGGAGCTTTCTAGGATGTTTATGAAACAACTGCAAGGCAGGCAGCTAAAGTGACGGCAGCACAAAGAACGCCTTCCCCCATTCCTCTCCCATGTTCTACCACTGAAATAAATGAAGATGCAGTTTATGTTTCTGTAATTACAGTTTGTTAAGAGGAAAACAGGTTGTTAAGCTACGTCAAGGAGTCCGTGAGCCTGTACCCTGCTTTGAATACCACAGTGATGTAGATTTTTACCGAAGAAAAAGACCAGTCAAAACATTACTTAGAAGGAATCCACACTCTGCTATTATCCAGCATAAAACCATCTACCTTTAAACTAGTCAGGTTAACCAAAGCAATCAATTGGAAATTGTTCTGAGAGCTATTTTAATGTCGGTGGCATTCAGAACACCAAGTTTTAGTCATTTAACATTAAAGACCAAAAAGGTAATATTACACGTTTGGTTTATGACATTTTTGTACCATACATCATCTGCTGTTTGCTTTTAATCCTGCATTTCCCCCCCCGTTAAATACTGGAGGTATTTATACAGCCTTGTAAAACTCCAGTACAAAAGGAGAAGCAAGAAGAACTTTTCCCCATACATTACTTACCATCTTAATTATGTAATGTAATGTGAAAGGTTTATGCCCAGCAGCTGGATCTCATTGCAGCGAAGTTTCTGTCTCCTTAAAGTGTACTTTATCTGGAATATTGAAGTCCCTAAGATTTGCACTTAAATATACTCTGAGCTGGCACACACACAAGTTTATACTGCAGGACGCCAACTCATTAAATAGGTTCACAAGTCAAGTTTGTGGACACTTATTTCTGAAGTTTAAAATGCATCAGCCAAATTTAAATATTTAAGTATTTGAAGCCAACTATGGATTATTAACTGAACGCCTCTGCCTCATTCAGCCTTCCCCTCCTACATGTCACAGGAAGCAGAGGGATGCTGCTTCTCGTACAGTAAGAAAACCAGCAAGAAAAGCAAGAAATGAGAAGTTTCAAGACGGCATCGGTGTGACCTCGCTACTGATCAGTGCTAAGACTCAGAGGTGTGCCAGCTTTGTACACCACGATCCACCTGCAAACCAGGCGTTTCAGAGCTGTGAAGAATTCACTAGTGAGACTGCCAACATACCCAGCTGAACCAAAGCAAACCTGTCACATGCTCTGGTATTACCAGTCAAGAGATTCCTGTTCAATCGTGAGGCGAGAATTGCAGTTTAATAAATGCAAAGAACAAAAACAACCATTAAAAAAAAAAATTAGAAATCATGTGCAGGGATTTTATTTTTGTTGTATATTTGACTGTAATTACTGTCTTAAGTACTTTAATTGCCTGGCATCTCCTCAAGTGCCTTGCCTGTGGGGAGGGGAGGCAGGGCAGTTTATAGTTTGTTATTAATGAATTAAGTACAAACAAGTTTACCTTGTCTGTAGTCAACATTCCCATCAAAACAGTTTGAGAGGAAAGCACAAAGAGGTCCACCCATGACACAGAACCAACCTGATGGTGTTAATATTTGCTTTTTAATGTCATTCTGCCTTGTCACTCATGGGGACACGACTCGGGGGGACCTGGCAAACACCTTTATACGACCAGCACAAGAAGTATCACTTGCTCACCTACTCCTATTCCCTTGTACAAACATCTGCTCTTGGACACTGATGTGGGGATGGGATATGGGGACAGACATCCCTTGGGTCTGACCCCGTATGACCTTCCTTGCATGCAGTCTAGGTGAGAAAAGGGGGTGTGCACCAAGGGGAAATATGTTCTGCTTTTTGCAAGCGAATCTGTAGGGTCATTTACAATTGCTCTGGAATGACATGCATCCAGCTCCTCTCAGCTGGAAATAATTTTTGCCTGGAGTGAAAATGGAGTGGAGGGAAACAAGAATGAGTGACAAAAAGAAGCGCATGCAAGACAAAGTAAAATATATTTGCCTGCTTCATTAAGAAATGATTAGGTGCAAGGAGCCATCAGTAAAAGTTAGTGCAGTTATATGAAGATGGTAAAGCCAGGAGGATGAAGAAGCAAACTGCTTTTTTTTTTCCACAATTAGTGAAAACAAAGAGCACAAATTTGGCCACTAGTCTTGTTTTTCCACTTAAATTGGTCCACGAGTCTGCTACTTTTAGATAAGATCGCATGAACAGCCCAGCAGCCCATCTAGACAGCAAGGGCACCATGGGCAGAGCGAGCTTGCTCACACGGCCGTCAGTCCGTCCCGACAGTCAGGAGCTCACCTCTGGGCTGAGGGCAGCTCTTCTCCCACCTTGCCACTCAGGCTGCCAACAGGAGTGACAATTAGTGCCAGTTCTGGTGGCCTCCTCCACTGTGAGGATACTTGTCCACGAGGATCTGACTAAGACCACTAATTAGTGGTGTTTTATATATATATATATATATATATATAAAATCGTGGAAGCAGATGCTGTAAATACTGCTCTAAGGTCTATCACGTTTCTGTTTATGCCTCTTAGAGAAGAGAGATCTGAAAAGAGCCTGTAGAGGAGTTCAAAATATATTTGTGAACAGAAGTGGAGTACAGTATGATAGCAGCTTAGCTTCTCCAGAATGGGTTGCTGAAAGCTAGCATCCAGCCATCCACCACCAGGACCAGTGGGAAATTCCTGACTTCTCAGAGCTATGACCCTGCATTTGTTTCCTTAGGGGAAAATGTTTTGATTAAGCACATGACTGAGGCATTTAAGGTTGTCATACATAACATGACCTGACTACACAACAAAAACACAGGTGTTAACGTAAAGAACAAACTAGAATACACAAGCCATTTTGGCTGCAGACAGCTGTTCATGGAGACAACCCAACAACCACTCAACCCAGGCTAGAGAGATGGGCCAAGGTGAACCTCATGAAGTTCAGTCAGGACAAGTGTAGAGACCTGCACCCGGAGAGGAATAACCCCAGGCACCAGTACAGGTTAGGAGTCATCCTGCTGGAAAGTGGCTCCCTGGAGAAGAACCTTGGAGCCCTAGTGGCTGGTAAGCTCCCCAGGGGACAGCCATGGGCCCTGGTGGCCAAGAGGGCCCATGGTGTCCTGGGGTGCGTTGAGAAAGCTGTGTCCAGTGGGTCTAGGGAGGTTCTCCTCCCCCTCTGCTCTGCCCTGGGGAGACCACACCTGGGATACTGCACCCAGCTTTGGGCTCCCCAGTTTGAGAGAGATGGGGATCTACTGGAGAGAGTCCAGCAGAGGCTACAAGGGTGGTTAAGGGACTGGACCATCTCTCCTCTGAAGAAAGGCTGAGGGAACTGGGGCTGGCTGAGAGGGGATCTTATTAATGTCTATAAACACCTGAGGAGTGGGTGGCAAGTGGAAGGGACCAGGCTCTTTCCTGTGGTTCCCAGAAACAGGACAAGGAATAACGGGCATAAGCTGGAGCACAGGAAATTCCACCTCAACACGAGGAGAAACTTCTTCCCCGTGAAAGTGACGGAGCCTGGCCCAGGCTGCCCAGAGAGGCTGTGGAGTCTCCTGCTCTGGAGACTTTCCAACCCCCCTGGCTCTGTTCCTGTGTGGGCTGCCCTGGGTGACCCTGCTCTGGAACAGGGCTTGGACTCGATCATCTTCAGAGGTCCCTTCCAACCCCTGCCATTCTGATTCTATGAACCCTTGTATTCCACCAGGAAACTGCGCAACAGATAAACACAGAAAAAAAAAAAACCCAAACAAAAACCCAAGACTCTCCAAGTGTTGCCTCTCCTCTACAGCCCATAAACCCTCTCACGCGCTCCCATCACGCAATGGAGCTGCTCCCTCTGTTTAGCAACCAGGTGGGACCAGCTCTCTGAAAGCAGGAACCCACCAGGGTTCTTCTCAGGTGTTTTATGAAGTAGCTTAAAGATTAATGGAATAGATGACTCCTTCGTGCAGCGCTCTGAGCAAAAACATGTTTTCCAAACTTCCTCACCGAGTTTTAATAAGATGGGAATGAGAAATTGATCTGGACACTTTAGTTTACAAGGAGTATTTCAAGTAGCTTGAGGAAACTAGTTTATTGTCCAGTAGGCATAAAACCAAACAATTCTTATAGGCCATTTTACCACAGCACTGACAGTGGATTTCTTTCAGGATACAAACCTAAGGACCAACACTTACTCTGAAACAAAACCCTATAGGAAACCACTGGTTTAAATATCACATTTGTTAAGTTAAAAAAAAAATAAAAATCTTTGGATTTCAATTTCTGTAAGAGGCAAGAATATACTGTAATAAATGGAAATGAGAATGATGTTAATTAAATTGAAAGTTAAAGACGACCAAGACTTACCCTCCACACTTCACTGTTCTTCTACATTTTCCTCTAGAATTTCTACTTTAAAGTAAAAAGACCCTCTGGGTCCATCTTTTCCTCAATCAAATCTCACTCCAGTGCCTATTACATTTGTTATTTAGTGTTTGGAGAGAACAAATTTTTTAATCTCAATTTCCTCCTCCAGTTTTAGCCCCTCTTCAAAAAGAAGTATTATTTCCCACCCCTTGAATCCATCAAATTAATCCAGCAGAAGCACACTGGCATACAGAAATTAATCTAGTTTCCAAACTGACATGCTGCAACAAGATAGTTGCTAAAGTTTTCTCACTCTGCTTTCACTCCCCTCCTTATTTTCCATTTCAATTTTTTTTCCAGATCTTTTTCTTCTCGCAAAATTCCCATCTTCTGCCTTCAAAACCCCGCTAGCGTAGTTATTCAAGCCCTGCTTTCCGACATCCAGATAGGTCGGTAAGCTCATCTCAGCTCTGCTCCCCTCCTGAAAATGTAGTCCCTTCGGATAACGGAGGTAACAGCTATTTCAGACCACTGCCATTAACGTGCTAAGAGAATAAAAGGTTTTCAGACTGGGGCTTGTTTTGGAGCTATTCAGCTTTATAAAGAACTGGGGGAGAGGCGGGGGCAGAGGACACATGGACATGACAGATTTTAGTCTTTCCTTTCAGTATTACTTTCCTTTTCTGGAGGAAAGCCTGCAAAGACCCAAGGTCACTGCTCAAGCACCAGTTCGTGTGCACTGGAGCCCGAAATGCCTTAGTAAGTTAGGATACAGAGAGGTAGAATATCCACCTCAGTTACCAAGCACAGAAGAGGCATTTTGTTTTTTTTTTTTTTAGCAAAAATTTGGACATAGGCCTTGTGAAATCTAAAACAAATAAAAAAATAAAAACAAGTAATTTATCAGCTACTACATCTTTTCCTGGAAAGATAAGGATTAGACCTGATGCTTTGGTATCTCTCAACAATTAAAACAACACACATCAGCTTCTGAAAACCACTGCAGTGATTACTACCATATCATTATCCTGTATGGAAAATCCAGCCTACCATTATATTCAGGATCCTGAATAGATCTCTTAGCAGTTTGGAAGTGAACATATCATACTGAGAAAAACTAACTGGTTAAAATTCCACTGTAGCACAGGCGTGAAGAATCTTTTCCTAATGAATCACCATAGTAAACTTTTTCTTCAAGTGTTGAATTCTCCTCCTCTGTTTGAGGGGATAACCATGGGGAAACGTTTGCCATTTCTATTGTAGTGTAGCACTACTTCCACACACCACTGCATTACAATTTCAGTTTATAGTATGTTTAGTGTTATTGGAGTCACTGTGTATTTTAAACTCAATACCTATTTTTGACATATTTATACTTGCTAGTTACAATGAACATGGATTTTCTTTAGTTTTTTGGGTTTGTTGGGTTTTTTTTTTTGGCATTCCTTGCTTTTGATATTTTCCAATGCCTAAAAGTGGAGGGAACAACTTATATCTAAAAGTACTTTCAGTAGAAACGTATGTATCCAGACCTTACTTAAGAGATACCAAAAAGCCTCACATCATCTTATTTGAAAGCAGCTAGCAAATGCAGGTTCAAAAAGAAAGCGTTTAAAAAACATTAAAAAAAAAGGTAACTTGCAAAGACTTCTAAAGAGATGAAACCTAAAATTAAGCTACGTCAGCAGAATGTCAAATACCCCAAAAGGGAGGCAAATCCACAAAGTTCTGACGGGATATTAAAGTTGTTTTTGCTTTTCTTTGTGTGTTATAGTCTCAAAACAGTACTGGGGCAAAAGAACCAGAGTCAAAGGCTGTGGGATTTGCACTGTCACCCCTCCAAAAGAATATACATTTTCCAAGTGCTTATGATGGAAAGAAATCCTATTCCTACCAACACAGTCAGCTTGAGAGAACTTTGTTCTCCTCGGATGGCTTCATGGACCACAGAACTTTTGCATTATCCCTTTTGCCTCCTTTTTTCACTCCTGTCACTGCTACTGTGGATTCTCAGAGAGACACAGAGAGGTAACCAGCAAGGTACATACTTCAGCATTACCAAAATAAAAGACAAGAGGAAGTGTAAAATATACTAAAAGGCAAAAAAAGTTCTTTCTGAACTGGTTCATTTGCTAAACCCCACCTTCTTAGAGCATCTTAGTAGCTTCCCCCCTCCCTCTGAAAAGCATTTAAAAGAATCAAGTAGAAATGTGAATCTGGTCTTGTAATAGTCTAGGGAGAGCTTCCAGAAACGAGTGTTATGATGACAGGAAAAAGACAACACGTTTTCTAAACCCAGTGTGGAAACTAGCACTGGCAAACTTGACAAAAGCCTAGACAAAGCATCATCTCCCAGTCACCACAAATGTGCTCTGGAATAATTTTCTAGCTAACTCCTGTGATAAACATCTTCAGACAGTATCACTGTTGTATCTGCAGTGAGGAGGAAGAGCACACAAGCATTCTTTACATGAGTGCTGCTACTCATTACTTGACTAGAAACACTGGGAAACCCTCAAAAAGGCCACCAAGTCAAGTGGGTTCTAAGTCATACATGGTTTGTACCACAGCCCTTAGGTTTGTCTCTTAGGGCATCTGTGCTCCCATTGATCCTTTCCAACTTGTCAACCTCACTCTCACACTTAGTTCCTCCTAATTTGGCATCAAAACTCTATGGGTTAATTACAGCACTTCAGACGACCTGCATATTTCTGAACACGGCGATTTCAGTACAGGGGAAGGAACTGATCAGGCAAGTCACGGGTAACAGCCAACCCTTGTAAGAAGGGAGAAGGAAGGAAGCTATTTAAACCCACTTCACCTTCCTTCCTCCTCCTCTTCCCCACATTTCAGGCACAAGGAGAAAACAGTCTCAACCCACCCCAAGCAGAGCTGAGGAAGGCAATGGGAGCAGATTTCCCCTCCTCTTTTGTGCTAAACCCACACACTGTGTTCCCACCCCCACGCTGGTCCGACACACACATAACTTCCTCTGCTTCTTCTCCAGGGGAGCTTTAAGCCAGAGGACACTCAGTAATTAACCACTGATGATTTCCTATTGCACCCGAGAGTTTCAGGGCTGTTCCTTCAGGTGCACTGCAGGCATCTCACCCGTGAAACAAGCGCTCACACCAGCACGGTGAGCACAGCCTCGGCAGCCTGCAACCACACAGGAGAGCTCAGGGTGCCTGCAAAGGACCTCAGTAACTCAAAGTCAAAGCATCAGACACAGTATGATCTCCTTACTCCAGACCAACATCTCTCTCCCCCTGCAACTTTTGAAGCCTACTAGAAACACACAGAAAAGTCAACAGCAGTGCAAGTGAAATATATATATATATACATACACACACACACATATAGGTACATATACCACTGTGGTGAGTAAAAGCTTAGGATTCAGATGAAGGGTGTTGAGAAATCACTCTTGAAATTTCTCCAGCAATCCTTAATTTTAAACAGACATACATGGACACACAGACACACAAAAAGCAGCTTAAAATACAGTGGCATTTTAGGGAAGTCATTCATTTACACATTACCCTTCAACAAACAGATGCAGAAGCAGCAACAGTGTTACACAAGCACTAATTTACAGGGAAGCCTGAGAGCTGTGGCTCCTTCATTAGTTACCAAGCACAAGCGTCCCAAGAACAGAGCCTCCTCTTCCTCCCACTCTCCGTATCGAAAAACAAACTAAACCAAATGACAGCATCAGCAGACCTGTGCACTTTAAGGAGGGAGTGAAATGTAGCACAGAAATTACTCCAGCACCTCCACAAGGTCTTTGGGATAGGAAAACATAAGGAAAGCCAAAGTTCATCCTCACACCTCACCTCCCACAAAGAGATCCTGCCCTTCTCCTTTTGCAAGGACAAGTGGTCCAGCCTGTATTACCTGAGCAGCACCCACCCACTCACACTAACAAAACAGCTACACTCAAACCTCCTCTCCTAACCCCTGCTGGGGGAAGCTTCACCAAGGGCTTTACAGCCCCTTCCTCCCTGCAGGTCACACCAGCTTTGTTGTCCTGGACTCCTCTTGTTCCTCAGTGGAAAACCATAAGAGTATTACAGGAGAAGCATCAGTGTCACACTGCTCAAAGAGGAGCAACTGCCCCTTGCAGAAAGCTACACGGTAACACGGTAGCCAAGCTATGTTACCCAGCCTAAGAACCAAAACCACCGCAAGGCACATCAGCACAGTACAGGAAGCAAGTCAGAAGTCCTGAGGAGATGCCAGCTCAAGTATCTATGCACAGGACAGTTATCTGGAGTAGATGTGTCCATACCAGACAGTGAAAAGCCTTTTCGTACGTTGGAAAAGTGAGTAAGGCTTAAAAATGTCACTGGATTTCTATTTAATTAAAATGATCCACCAAAAAGCATACAGATGCATACAATAGGTAAACATATCAATTAACTAAGAATTTACTTCAAGTGTATATCTTGCATCTGTGCACTACAACTTTGATTATTTCCCAAACTAAAAAGGCATTAAGAGCACATCAAAGGCACTTGTCCTCATTAGGGATTAAGTCCTTAGCAAGTTTGAAGGTTTTCAGATCGACTGACTAAAACTGGCTGAGTGCAAAAGCACATGAATTTCTAAAAGCCCAGAAGAGTCATTTTTTTCCTTGCGGATAATCCCCCAAAAAACAACCAGAACTGAATTCAATTGTACATCTTCCAGTGTTACTTGTAGATCAAGGTATTATGAGAAGTTCCAATTACTTCCTTACTCCCCTCCCCATATGCCTGGAAGAGACTTCGAAAGCATTCCCTGGAAACGTGATTATATATTTTTACTATCAACAACACTAATAAATCTCTTCTACATCAGATAAAATGCAGTTACCAACACTTGCCCCTTGAATCCAAAACACGATAAAAAATTATCTTGCGCATACATATTTGGCTACATGCCCTTAACGATTTTGCTTCTGAAAAGAAGGGTGCATTTATTGCTTCAGAAACAGAAAAGCAAAATAATAAGAAAGGACACGGGGAAAAGGATGAACAGAAGGGCTTCGAAAGTGACTGAAAATCTACAACATCACTAATTAGGTTCCAGCTTCTAACACAATAGTGGGTGTACCACGATCTGTTATCAAGTTTATAGCCAAGGGCACAAGACAATACAACCCCACATTCAATTTAATTACAGCCTATGGCTTCTGCAGTAGTGGTGTGTTTCAAAGGGTTTAAGCACTCATTTATTTCTACACCATACATGAAATAAGGCAGCTCACTGTCATACAGACTCACCAATTAGACTGAACAGTTTCTGATCTCTTGCTCTGGAGAAGAACAGTGGGCAATGGGAAATCTTTTACAGGATAATCACAGACGACTTTTTGTTTAAAAAAAAAAAAAAGAAAGAAAAAGGTCTCTGCTGCCTTTAAGTTTGTGCATTTTATCTTTGATGTGCAGAGAGGAAGAGTACCAACAGAGTCATTTCAGATTCCATAGAATTTTAAGAAGTGTCAAAATACAGCAGCACTTCAATGCTGCTGGTTTTTTCCTCATTGTACTGAAAAGGTCATCATCTGAGTTATACAAAATGGATCGCCTTTTGCATTCTGACCGTCACTGAAGGCTGGACCAAGCAAGTTCTCTGACTAGCTCAAATGACACAACTGAATAAAACAAGTCTAGATTTCTAAAAGTATTTTGGAAATTCAAGTGATGGCAGAAAAAACACCACGTGAAACAGCTGTAACATATAACACCTCCTATATATGATGCCAATGCAACTATGAAGACCTCCAAAGACAGTACTGAACTCACCTCCACAACCACAGTTCTAAATGTGCCTGTCAGAACACCATTCTCAGCTCTGTGAAATACTCTCCTGAGTCACCTTAAATCAACTTCCTTCCCAGTAGCTGATCCAAAATGGACCAGCTTCAGCATGGGAAAGGAAAACCAGTTCCCTTCATCCCTTTCAGTGCAGATACTGTCCCCAACGCCCTGTATGGGATCACTAAGCCTAATCTCTACTCTGCTTTTCTTGCACTCATCTTGGGAAACATTCACAGGCATACCAAACCTCATGTGAGTGACAAGGAGTGTAATCTGAGATGTCCCACCATCTTCAGAAAACACAAAACAAAACCCCACAACATCTCCTCAACAGTCTTTAGAAGCATTCAGGTACAAAGAGCACTGACTTTGACAGAAGAGAGCAATAGATTCATGTGTTTCCTGTGGAGACTGATAAGAAAGCTGTCTTTGGGGACCATGTTTGACACCCTTGCTGCCCCATCTCCTGCCTCACAATGATTTCAGAGTTGTTTTGATGACTATCAGCTACAGTAAGTCCTTTCTATGGTTAATCACCTTCCACATCTGTAACTCTGTAGAAGGTGAAAATCTTCCCCATTAAAAACATAACCACAACAACCAAGAAACAAACAGTAGCCTCTAAGGCTGGTCTGTTTTCCTCAACTGGAGGTTAAAGTTCTCTTAACCCTCACACTAAGATTTTAACCTCAGTGTTTCTTTTAAAAAAGACACCAAGCAAACCCTGGATTTTCTTGCAACCTGGGATAAGCCACTAATCAAAGTGGATGGCACTAACCAGGCACTGGGGCAGCCAGTACTAATCTTTGAAACCAGATCAACAGAAGTACTGCAACAAGAACTAACAAGGTATTTAGCAGTCATCAGTCTTAACAGCTACAGTACTTTAAGCCTTTAAGATAGGGATATTGCCCCATCTATTACCTGTATGGAAATACAGCCTAGCATCCCAACGCCACCACCCTAAGCACCCTGAAGCTCTCCCAGTTCTACCCTGTACACTCAGCACCTAGCCATGAGTCTGGTCAGAGCACTACAAATATTTGTACCAAACAGAAGCCTTGTTTTGTCGCTGTTTATGGAAGTGCAGCATGTTGTCAAATCAAAGATCAAGCAGAAAGATTCTTCCCCAACTCCAAAAGCAGAGACTAAAAAGAGCTAGACTAACTAATTTGTTTGGTTTGTTCCCAGTTGTGCCCGCTGCCTACTTTTATATTCATCATGTGCTACTGCTTTGCCTTTGTTTGTGAAACCTGCAGTCAGAACTAGATTTCTGGTTCTGGTCAAAGTAAGCCCTTCAAAGAGACCATAAGGCAATGAAAAGGCATGTGCCAGATAAAAGAAAACAAAAACTGCAGCTCTGGATTTCAAACGGGGGGGGGGGGGGAAACAGCGTTTAAGGATTCCCCAGAACAGCAAAGACAAATGCATGTGGGTCATCTTTTAGTGACTGTTTGGTAGATACCTTAATAGCTGATGAAACTCTTCACAAGCAGCCCAGAGAAACCCAGCTGAGTTAGAGAATCAACCTCACAGAAGCATTTTCAAGCGACAAGCAACTCTCCTCACCCACTGCAGAAGCCAATCTCTTTTCCTAGACCTATTTTTGGGTATTACTACTGTAGTAAGTTCTGTGCATACCAGATCTATGAATTTCACCATCTACCACCACACTAGCATCAGAAGCTTAAACTTTATCTATTGTTCATCTTTCAGTAACACAAGAGACTAACATCAGCCAAATTACATCCCTCTGTCATCAACTTGAACTGCAGTACTGCTGTCAATGGCAAGAAAATTGCTATACTTCAGAGCAAGCAAGGACTGTGAAGAGAGTTGTGCCATGATGGCACAGTGCTGTATGCTTAAAATACACTCTGTTAATGCTGTTCTCCAGGCTGCAACCTGAAGTTGAATCAAGATAAACATTTAATATACCTTTCCTTAGCTATGGAGGAGGCTCCTACAAACCCAGCATTGAAAAGACATCTTGGGGCTAAAACAAAAAATGGGAGCAATCACAATAGACAAGCATAAAATCAACATCCTTGTTGAGATTCTTACACTTAAGAGTTTGTAGTCAGTGCAAATTGAAGACAACTCATTTAATGCTTGCATTTAACCTTTTCCATTCCCTCTTTAATGCTATTAAAAAAAAGAGCACGTGCTCACACAATAAAAAGATGCCAAGAAACCCACTTATCACACCACCACACTTTCCAGCAGAGTAGGGCACCTGTCAATGAGAGCAGCAGAATCCATCCTCTGGAAGAATAATCACAAAGATGACCAATAAACCCCAAACTGATGACCTTCATGTTTTCAAGGAAACAGAAATATTTGTCAACAGTGGAATTTAGTGTCACACTACTTGGTGAAAATAAAAAGGCCTGCAAAGTCTTTGTTTATAATTAAGCATTAACGATTGAGGGCCAGGGCATTTCCTGGGGATTAATGACCAGCTCTGAGTCCATGGCTTGAGGCAATGCCTTGGGCCATTAACCCCAACCAGTCATTAATTTCCCCAGGAAATGCCCTGCACCTTGTTTAGCAGAACTATTATAAAAGGAGGCTAGACAGAAAAAGTTTAGCATTAACATTCTCCCAAGGAAAACTATTCCACAGACGGTATTTTTTCATTTTCTCACATCCCAGAAGTGTATGAGTTAAAACTGACACAAGAAGAACCGTTGACGAGAAAAACAAGCAAACAAAACCACTTTTCCTTCTCCTAAAGACTTAAAATAACGACTTTTGTAGCAAGGACAAGACTCAGCTGCAAAAGTGGCTGGGCAGCTTGTTTAGCTCATTAAATTGTGAGCAGAGATGAATATTTCCATATAATTACTGAAAAAAACCCACACTGTCTGATTGCTCATCTTCTTTCTTGATAACACTTCAGAAGACAGCACATGCCTGTGCAGTCTATCATCTCTTTTAGGTATTTCTCCCCGTAGCCCACCACTAATGAGAATTACAGCTCCAAAGGCTTCATGTAGGTAGCGCAGCCCAGCGACAAACAGTACAGCAGCTGGATTTCTCCTCACCTAAACTTTACCTAAGTGTGAAGAGATTCATGGCCCGGGAGAGAGATTAAGATCCCTGAAGGTACAAAGACACATCATTTAACAGGTTAAAGACAGACGTATCTCCATGACTGGATCAGAACTGCTATGACCAGTCCCCTCTTCACCTTCCTGCACCCAGGTGTGCCACTGCTCTAAACAGAACTGAACGACGCCTGACGTTTCAAAATTACTTTCAAGGTCACTGAGGGGAAAAGAGGAGTCCAGGGTTAAATACAATGAAGAGAATCAGCTTATACCTGAAATAATGAGCTAGAACAAAAACATTCTCTGCACATAATCAAGCCTCTAAGCTATTCAGAGACACCAGATACACACAGCAAGAGATCAAACTACAGTATTCCACTGAAGCGGTCCAAAGGAGCTAAAAAGGAGAGGTCACTGGTATTTTAAAGAATATAGATGCTTATGCATGCATTCACTGGAAGTCCCCCTCTTCCTCCCTCCCTCTCCCCCGCTCCTCCCCCTCCAATTAGCCTTCAGGCTGGTTGATTAGCTGGCAAACTCTTTGAAAGGGTCAGTCTGTCCAGAACTGGTATTTCCACTCAGGAAACAGCTCAGGCATGTCATATACCTGTGCTCACCCAGCACCGCGCTCTGCGGCCGACGGCTGCGATCCCTGTTAGTACTCGACCCAGGAATGTCAGAGGGGTTTTGTACCCGTGTAGGGCAGCCAGCGGTAAAGCTCCTGCCTGCAACCCGGGATTTTATGGGGCACACCGAACGCTAACTGCACGTGCTCCGTAGATTCAGCAAGAATCACTTCCAAACCTCCGAGCCCGTCGCAGAGGCGCAGCGAGTCTGTGCATTGAAGTCATTCAGCTCCAGCGCTCAAACATCCGAAAGGAAAGTCGTTTTGGAAGGGATGGGGAGCAGGCACCCAGCGCCCGCCAGCGCGGGGGTCGCAAGGCGCGCATCAAGAGGCAGCTCAGTGGCGTTTCTGCCCAGATCCCTTTCCCTCGACGCAACGCACCTAATGAACTCGGCCTCGTTCCACGCTTAAGCTGCACCTAAACTCCTTTAATTGTGCTCTTACTGTATATTTTGCCACTATGGTAACTAACGCAACTAAAGCCAATTTGCCTTATAAAAAAAAAAAAAAAAAAAGAGGATGACTGCCAGGAAACAGAGCTATTTTAAATAAACAAATACAAGATGAATGCAATTGCCATATTAACCCTCTTGTTAACTTCTGAAGTTTAAAATTACACCCTCATTACTAGTGTGTAATTGAGTATTCTCCCGGCTGTTTCCTGCATTTGAGGTTATTCAAATAGTTCATTAGCACATCAAGAACACCACACACACTAATGATACCTGATGCCCTTATCTACTGTTTTGGCCCCATTTTCATAACTCACATTCTCCCGCAACAACAAGAAAAAAAAGGAGAAAGAAAAAAAATGGGGGAAAGAAAGATAGAAAGAAAGAAAAAGGAGGGAGGTGGAGAGCCCGCGGGGCTGAGCTGTTGGTGCTGCTACCCAGGGGGAATGGGGAAGCACCCGGCCACCTCTCCAGGCTGACCCCCAGGGCTCAGCAAGCAGCCACCAGACTGGCGGTAGGCGGCGAGGACACTGAGGGGCAAGGAAGTTGGATCATTGGCATCCAGCTCTCTGGGTGCCTGAACAGTGAGAGTCAACGGAGGAGCCACCGCGGGGCTGGCAGTGTGCGTTGGTGCCCAGCCCTGGGGAGACGGGGAAGAAAGGAGGGGGACAGTGGGGGCTGTGTGGGACAGGGTAGCCACCTTTTTTTTTTTTCTTTTCTTTTTTTTTTTCCTTTTTTTTTTTTTTCCTTTTCTTTTTCCGGTTACCTGTGTGGGGGAAACAATAGCAGGTGAAACTACTGTGGGTGAGGTGGTGCTTCTGTGCCCATTGGCTTCGGGGAGGAGGTGAGGCAGGGGGTCGTGTTTCACTGAGACCACCACCACGGCGGGTGCAGCGGTGTCCAGGGGCTCAGCGGGGCGGCGGCAGAGTCTTTTGGGGGAGGCAGAGGGCCCACAGGCATCACCCCCGGCTGCGGCCCCCGCCGGGAACACGGCCTCGTAGAGGGTCCGCTTGGCCGGGGCCACTGCGGCCACTTCTGCCTTCACCGGCGCGGCGTCACCGTCTTTGGGGAGCACGTAGGGGTTGGCGGCGGGCGGCCGGGGCCGCAGACCACCGTTGAGGGTGGCAGGGGTGTAGCAGCCCCCGCCGGCGGGGTGGTGGAGGAGGTGGTGATGGGGAGGGGGGTGGTGGTGCGGTGGCTGCGGCCCCCCCAGCTTGGTGCCGATGCCGGCGATGCTGTTGAGGGTGGCAATGGAGACGGCACCGATGCAGTGGTTGGTGTAGGTCTTGGAGAGCTTGGCCGCCTTCGAGAGCATCTGCATGCGGGTGCCCAGAAGATTCTTGCCGATGGCCTTGTTCTCGTACCAGGTGATGTCACCCTCGCTGCAGTGGTCCCGCGGGCGCTGGAAGAAGGCCTTGCAGAGGGGGTTGCGCTTGGAGAGGTACTTGACAAAGCTGGCGTAGGGACAGAACTCGGTGCCAGTCTCATACATGCGGGGCAGGTTCTCCTCGTCACTACTCTCTGCCCGCTTCTTGCTCCAGGAGGACGAGCGCGACTTGTGATAGGGCCCCAGTGCCTTAAAGTAGACGAACTTGCGTCCGTCCTCATCCACAGCCAGCCCAAAGGAGTCCTCCTCCAGCTCCCGCTGGTTCTCCCGGCCCCGGGTGCAGAAGTACATGCAGGTCTCAAACCAGACCTTGTTGAGGAGCCCAAAGGGGCTCTGGGTGCTGAAGACGCTGCAGGTGTAGAGCTTGCGGAGGTCGGCACGGGTGATGGCCTGCTTCTGCACCACCGGCCCGGCACCCTGCTCCTCCAGCTTGCGGATGACGGCAGCCAGGGTGAGGTTGGCAGCGCGGAGTTCGGGGTCCTTGGTGAGGTCGAGGGTGCGGCAGTAGGGCGGCTCGTTGAGGTAGCGGTTGAGGGAGCTACGGATGCTGATAAGGGAGGACTTGGAGTAGAGCTGCCCGCTCTTGGAGCGCGCCTCGGCGTAGAAGGAGCGCAGGACCCGGCAGAGCGCTCCCTTGTCCATCGTCTCGAAGTCGGGGCTCTGCGCCTTCTCGCTCAGGTACTCGCGGAAGATGCGCACGGCGTAGCGGGTGGCCAGCCGCGTGTTCTCGCTCAGCCGCGCCCGCTCCGGCCGCTGCAGCAGCAGGGCCGCCTCCAGCTCCGCGTCCTCCGCCGCCCCCCC
>JANVCC010000261.1:7909466-7942164 GCA_025345505.1 Todiramphus chloris collaris | reverse complement strand
CCCCGGGGCGGCCCCGACGCCGCTGCCGCTACCGCCGCCGCCCGGCGTACGGCCCGGGGCGGGCGGCAGCGGCTCCGTCTCCTCCTCGCCGTCCCACTCCAGACCCATCTCCTCTTCCTCCTCCTCCTCCTCGTCCAGCAGCAGCCCCCCATCGGCTCCGTCCTCCTCCTCCTCGTCCCCCGTTATCTGCACCTCCTGGATCTCATCCTCCTCCTCGCCCTCCTCCTCCTCGCCGGCGCTGCAGTAGCGGTGCGGGCGGGGGGCGACGCCGCGGCCGGGCGGCCGGTCCCCGGCATTGTTCCCGCCACCGCCGCCTCCGCCTCCCCCGCCGCCGCCGCCGCCGCTCCAGTCTCCGCCGCCGCTGCCAGGCATTCTCGCCATATTGCCGTCTCCCTGCCAGTCCTCGGGCAGGGCGCATGCGCTATATTGGACCGCAGCGCTGGAGCGCTTTTGTGTTTTAATGACCTTCAGCTACCGGGAGGCAAAGCCGGGCTCTTAAAGGGGCCGCGCTCCCAGTGGCGGCGGCGGGGAAGGGGCGGGAGGCGTTGGGATGGACGGGGAGGAGGCTGAGCCGCGCCGAGGGGGTACCGCGGGGAAGGGAGCGGTACTTACCGCGCCCGCCGCTCACCTCGGGTCCGTCCCGTCGAGCAACGGAGATGGGCGCCGGGGGTGATGGGGGGGGGGGGAAACCGCCGGGCTGGGGAAGACGCCCGGCCCGGTGGTTCCGCCGCACCACCCCCGGCGCCCGTCCCACCTCCACATCCCCGGGGAAAAAAAAAACGGAACAAAAAAAACAAAAACAAAAACGGCACTGGGTGAGTGGAGTGGCTCTTTCGATAAAGGTCCGACCGCCGCTGGGCAGCTGGGACGGGGTTCAGCACGCCTCGCGCCTCCTCATTTCTTAGTAACTTAAAAACATCGGGAAAAAAAAACCCAAAACAACAGCAAAAAACCCGAAACAAAGCAAACAAAAGCATTACACTCAACCCCCCCCCCCCCCAAAAAAAACCCCAAAAACAAACAAACAAAAAAAACCCCTAAAAAAGTAAAACCAAAAGAAACCACCAAACCTAAAACGGTAAAAACAGAACACCCACCCAAAACACTCGGTCCGTGTGTGTCCGGCAGCACGGCTCTGTCCTCGACGGGATGCTGCCGGGGGGGACCGCCGCGGCATCGCCCGCCGCCGGCCTCGCACCTGTAGCCGGGCGCCTGGATTTCGATCGAGGGGCTCGGGAGGAGACGGACGCTCGGGGCTCTGCATCCGTGCGGCTCGGAGCCCGCCCGGGAAAAGCCGGTTGGTGTCCGCGGCGCTAGCTCGGCTTGCGGGAGCCCCGGCGAGGACGGATGCGGAGAGGAAGAAAGAAGGGCTCGGGGGCTGCCGGGCGCCCCGGGCCGCCCTCTAGCTCGCTGGGGCTGCGGACTTTAGGGCAGCCGGAGGGTCCTCGGCCCCCAGTGCCGCCGCTGCCTCCCACGGAGCCCAGCTTTCTCCTCAGCTGCTCCCTTCACCGAAAGGACAAACATCGCGGGGACGCCCGCATCCCCCGGCAGAGAGCAGGGGGGATACAGAGCCGGGTCCAGCGAGGCCGCTCTGCGGGGCTTTGGCAGAGAGCAGCCCCGGGGCAGCGGGCGCGGAGCTCCTGCCCGCCGCCCAGCTCCCCCCGGGAGGGAAGGGAAAGGAAGGGAAGGGAAGGGTCCGCCGCAGCCGGGCTGCTCGCTGCACACTCCTTACCCTTCCTTCTCCGGGAAGGGTCCTTTGCGGGGCTGGGCTCGGGCAGGAGGGCACAAACCCTGCGGTCGCCCGTTCCCCCCCGGGCCGGCTGTACCTCCCCAGCTACCCCGCCAGCAGCACCCACGCTACCCGCGCCAAACTACCCCACAAACACCCCCTTTAGCCAGGCGATTTCTTTTTTATTTGCTACGTTGAAATAAATATTCATAATGACTACTGGCTACACCTGAAATTATAGCCTTAATTGCAGAGCTGCTGGCCTGAGTTACCACATTTGTTGCTTACTCATCCGTAAGCCACTGCTCGGTGCCGGGCCCCAGCCGCGGTGGGTACCCGGCGGGCGAGGGGGGGGGGCTCGGTGCCGGTGGCCACGGACGGGGCGTCCGGGGCAACCCCAACCCTCGCCGCCCAGGCAAACACGGTGTCCCGAAGAAGGGATGCACAAAATTGTCGGGCAAATTAGGCCAATTCGAAACAAATAAGCATTCCAGGAAGAGAGCCTTGCCACTCCCAGCAAATAATTGAAAAGAAACCCGGCACTGTTATATTGATGTAAGCCTGGTGTAATTACACCGAGGTCAAAGTTGTTGCACACGCTAAAGAAGTTGCACTCACTGTGTAGTTTGAGTGCAGATTATGTTCCCTCTTAGGTCGATGGCATATATATATATGTATTCTAGAGATTTTTTTTTTTTGTATGCACGTGAAGAGGATATAAATAACTTTTTTTTGTGTTCCTGTCATATACTGTCTGCAACCCGATCCTGAAACAAAGTCTCGAAGACCTTCCAATGAGATGGACCAGAGGCTGAAACAATCAGCTAAAAGCAGCAAGACCTTATTGTGGTTACTATCTAGATGACCCAGAGAAGCTCTTTTTAGGAGCTGTAACATCTCACCCTAGAAGACAGGGAACTGCAGGGCTTGCACCAAACACTTTTTCTACAGAGATTTTGGTTTTGTTTTCTTTATTGTTCCCATAAATGCCAAAAATGACATGATTGGCACTGACCTTTGAACTTGTCTTAAGATTGTAGAAAAGATGAAGCCACTTCCTTTTTGTAAGAAGAGCTTTTCAGAGCCACACGAGTGCAAAGGTAATTGAACATTTGGGGGTTTTTTTAACTTTAAAAAAGATGAACACCAGGTTGACAGCTTCTGTACTTGGATGTTCATTTAATCACCATTTCCTGATTACAGGAGGTGAACTATGTTGACAGACTGGGAGATGAATATGGAGCCCACTGCACTCATAGTAAGTATAAAGGACATGAAGAACTTGCAGTGAGGTTGGAGGGGAAAAATGTATACGGAGCATCCATATTACACACATCAATTGGAAGCACCTCAGCAGCCAGGGGGAATTCAGAGAGTAGGAAGTGAGGTGTTTAGAGTGCTGCAGGTGCCCATAACAGGGAAGATTCTTGCATAAGGTGTATACCTATATAACCTATATGTATATATCTGCGTGTATGTGCATATCTACATATGTAAATTAATCACATATGTAAGTTAACTTACCTATCTGTCTGCCTGCATTCCTAAAGATAGTATTTAACCCAGTCGGTTGTATTCCCAAAGTTTAAATCCTATTGTTCAAACTCTCACGTTAGACGAGGTAATTGAACCGCATTCCGAAACTGCCAGAGTTGCGCAAGTTTGTCTAATGCAATTTGGCATAATAACATTAAACTTCCATCCACTCCACCCTCGACATCACTAATCAGGGTTTTATCCTGCCGAGAGCTCTGCGCAGGCATAGACATTCTCCCCTAGGACTCAAGGTTTGAGGCTGAACTTGATATAGGACCTGTTCACACTTGGAGAATACATTTTACTACTGCTGTCAGTAAAGAAGATGTAATACCCACACAACACTAATAACGCACTTCCCCATTAAGGTTGCAACCCTAGACCAGGTTATCCTTCCTTTTGTACACTTGGACATCAGTTCATATGCCACAGAAATAGCATACCAGCTTAAGAAGCAAAACCAAAACATCTTCTCCACAAGTCAGCTGCTTTACAATGAAGGTAATTCTTGTAACCACCTAACCAAATAGTTTCAGGCCTTTCCTCACTTCTTTTTTTTTACGCTACTCTTCCCCTTAGCCCCCAGTCTTGCCCCTGGCAAGCAGAAAGCTCGCTAGAGCCACAGTCTTTGTTGATCCAGCTATTGTGCTAAAGCTCTCCACAGCCTTTTCTGAGTAACACAGGCGAGTTCTGTGGGCTCCCTAAGTGCTTGTTTCACTTACAGCCACCTAAGCATTCCTGGTTCACTGTTTCTTGGCAAGCGTTCCATCATGAAGCTTCGCAAGGAACTAAACCCAGAGTATCCACCAAAAGGCGAGAAGCAAAGAAAATCTCTTGGCTCATTTGCTCCTGAGGACCCAGTCCAGGCATCTAGAAAAGATTTTAAAAGACCAGTTCTTAAACCAACCTTGTTGGTTAACCCTGAGGCTGACTACATGGCACCTTTTTAAGAAAGCAGCTTCTTCTCCATGTACACACTTCCTGTTAGTTTAAATGCAACGAACGTGTTCTTAAAATGTGTTAATATGTTTTCTAAACACAAGATATTTTCACTGTAGAGGCGAAATCAGTATGAGAAATGCATATTGACACCACAGAACTAGGAGGCAAATAACGCTTTGGACTCTTAGAAAATTCACTTAAGGAAAAAGCATGTCCTAGAAATCCTTCTCCCACCCAGAAACACAGACTTCTGAGAGGAGCTTTTTTAGCACTTCAGAACTGTCACTTCAAAATGGTAATTCCATTTTATTTTATTCTTTTATTTGTATATAGATAATGTTTCCATTTTTTTCAGTACTTCTTGATGCTGGAGACAGCTGATGCTGATATATGATGTGCTACAATAGATTTTAAATCTCTTTTATTTTATGTATTCTTTTTTAGAGTAGCATCTCCTGCCTGCATGGCAAGGGAACGGCTTTATACAACTCAACAAAGGCGACATTGATTTAGGAACGCAATGATGTATGCATCAGCACTAAGGTGCAGCTGTTCTTAATGAATTTTAAAATACAAAAGCTATTTCACCTCTTAGATTGTCATATTATGAAATGTTAGTGGTACTTGCACATATCAAAGCACCAGCTACTACTGACACGTTGTGAAACGTGAAAGCAGCATCAAACCAGCCCCCTCATGAAGCTGCATGATGCCAATTGAAAACATATTTCCGACGTACGCTCCCAGTTTTTTTTTCCCTGCAGGTATTTGCTATTATTCACTTTACAGGGTTTTTTTGCCTTTGGTTTTTTTTTTTCCTTTTCTTTTACAAAACAAATATTTTCTTTTGTTGCTGAGGCCACGATTTGTTTCCCGATTGCCCTTTTTTCAAAACAAAACAGAGAAAACCTGAGTCATCATCTTTGTAAGAAAGCGTGCGTTTAGTGCTTGGAAAATTAAAAGTTGAGACTTCGTGAATCATCGTTATTTTCAGTGACAAGCAGCTGGAGCACTTTTGCTTCCAAAAATACAGAAGAGCTATGTTGCGAGGCAGCTTGGAGAGAGGCAGGTAATAAACTGCACCTCGCTGCATAAAGGTTTTAAGGGTCTTTTAAAATGTGCTAGAGGTAAGTTGCCAGGAGATATATTAATCTTTTATTTAGCTGTGTTTTGGTTTATGTTTGTCTTTGCTTTGGTGGTGATGAGAGCACTTGAAACCTCTGCGAGGCAAAGCAGTGGTTCTAGTTGCTCTAGCAGTTGTCTGCTTGTTTCTCTGAACTACTGACACTGAGCAGCCCAGCGTGTCAGTGGCATAACGTTTATCCTCCATGGAGAAAAAGAGCTCCTTCCATCCAGGCTGAGATTTTAAGTTAGTTTTTAGCCCTTCTCAGCTGTGTCCATAAATTCTACACGGAGGTGAGGGAAATTCAGAAGGACCAAGCCAGCATCTCAAGAAAGGAACCTCTAAAGACAGATCCCTGGGAAACCACAAAGCCTTGTTTACAGGTGTTGCAGGTCCGTGTAAGCTCAAGTTTTCACTTTATACAGTGGTTTTAGTACAATGTAATAGAGCATAAATTAATGCTATATTGGATCTGGAGTTCTTAAAATCCTATTTTCCATTCATAATCTTCCAATAAATTATTTTGAACTAAGAATTCAGGCTGGAAGTCACACAGGGCTGGATGAAGTCTAGAAACGTAGAGGGAGATGACTGGTTATATGACAACGGAAGGCTCCTTAAACATTCCTTTAAGAAGAATGGAAGGAAAAAACCCCCAAGTCCTCACAATGCAACAAACAAAAATGTAGTGAGACTCTGAAGAAATACACTTTCCACTTTGCTTCTGTACCATGTGGATTCTGGAGTGTTTACTTTCTCCATCCCTATCGGGTGACCTGAGTTGTGCTGGGTGCTGACTGCTGCGCAGGGCCAGGGATAGGGCTTTACACCCTACAAAACTTACTCATGCCAGGCTTTTCTCAGAGCTGGGATTCCTCGAGGGACAGGGCGACAGCTGGCCTTCAGCACAGCCTGGAAAAGGGAATCTTCCTCTGACCAGCGGCTAGTGGCTTTAAAGCCTCTTTATACCATGAATTCACTGTCAATATACTTTTGTTTTGACTTAGTGACTGAAATAAACTGATTATTCCCCTTTTCCACCAGTATTATGTCTGTGTCATAGTGAATTTGGAAATTCCTTTTCAGGTATTTATGTAGCAAAAACCCCAGCACCAATGGCCTGTCTACTTGCATTTTCTTTTCTCAGTTGAGTTATCTCAGCTGGGTTGACACAAACCCAGTTCAAGCAACTTGAAAACCGGGTGAGTTCAAAGGAAGCTCAGGGAGGGTGTAACCAAACTGCTGAAGAGTGTCAGAGCCCTGCTCAGGCTGCCACCCAGACCCACCTTCTGTTGCTGAAACAGTAACTCACAATTAAACACGACTGTTTAGTTTTTATATACCTCCCCTTCATTCTCCCCTAAGTTATTTGGTATGATGTCTGCAAATCTGACTTGTGCAAATTTTACGCCTATTTTCTTTTAGACCATTGTCTTGGTCATGATGTTTTCTGGCCCTCAGAATAGAATACCACGTTTTCTTATCAACATGTGAGAAGCTAAAGCATGTCTAGTTATCCTATGAGATCTAAACACACAGGAGCCATTTGAATAAGGTTTGCATCACAGATTACACTAACCTGCACAGCATCATTTGAGTAGAAGGAAATAAATTCATAGGTAATATGGAAGAAGAATAGATGGATAAAAAAGTATAGCACATTTACCACCAGCCCCTGTCATGTCCTTTATCAGAGCACAATTTCATTATTAACAAGAAAAAAGATGGTAGAACGTGTGGCAGGATATTAATAGATAAGGAAAGTTTGTGTGCTGATTTTGATTTGTCTGGTCATTTATGCAAAAGCACTTTTCACAAACTAAATGCTACTACATGTTGCTCGTGTATGTGCTTTCATGGGGGAAAATCTTCAGGACTTTCATTTGAGGTTTAAAGCCAGAGGCCATGAAGTTAAAAAGACCTGAAAGGTCTCTGCAGTTTGCACCTGTATTTTGCTGTGTTTTAAGTTATAAAGGGTAAAGTCTGAAGAAGCAGAAAAACTGAAGTGATTCAGAGCTAAGATACAGAGAGCTTACAAAGTTTAGTGAAAAAGACTGGATGTGTTGAATGTACCTCTCTTGTTTTTTTCAGTATCAGGATATTTATCACTATTATCACTATTCAGTAATAAAATAGATTCAAAATACAGCTTTTTTTCAGTATCAGGATATTTATCACTATTATCACTATTCAATAATAAAACAGATTCAAAATACAGCTGGTAAGAATCAGTATTTTGTTAGCTTGGCATTTTAAAAAAAAACCCAACAAACCACTTCTGCAACTGTTGAGAATATTTAAGTGCAAAACTTGTTTGTCAATCCCTGAGTTGTACCTTGCTTTGAATAGCCTTGCCTTTTTCTGTCCATGAAATACTAAGCTGGGCTTGATTCAAAGTTTCCTTATTTGAAAATCAAGGCTAAAATTCAGTTTCTTCACACAGAACTAAAGGTGTCATCAAATAAAAATAATTTCAGAATCTCTCACAGCCTTGCACATTCATGGGCTGAATTATTTAATTACAAGCAGGTAGTTATTTCCTAGTAAAGACCCTGTTCTTTAGGATCAATGAGCATTGCTAAAATAAGCAAGAAAAAAAACATTAACCGCTTTTGCCTTGGACAAAACAAGGTCACATCTGCAATTTGCAGTGCACAATCTCTCCGTTAGCAATCTTGGCAAACGTTTATAATTCTAAATGATTTCCTCCAAGTTCTAAGTGTGTCACTTGGCCTGCTACAGACCTGTCCCTGCAGTTCACTCCGCTGTTTACCTGTGTATTGTCAGACTCGTTCTTACTGATCGGTGTCAAAGGAAAGAAAAACAGTTTCGAAAATCAAAGCTTCAGTGTGGAAGGATATAAAGTGTGAAATCCAGATCCATTGCTTTCATTCTGGCTTTAGTGATCATAGAAACCTGCTGTAGGGCAGGACTAATCTGCCAGAAAATTATTATTGAGCCCTGGTAACTCAGATATATGTGCAGACTTGAAAATGTTGTTCTTTGTGCCAACTCCAGGTCCTGCAAGAACCAAACATGGTATCCTCCACCTGGCTCCAAAATATGCTGCATTCCACTGTAAAGAGAAGGAAGTTTGTTAATTCCCAGGCAGCTGTGAACAATTTAATCTCTTTCCAAACAGCCCGGCATCCCATTCCAATTGTGAAGTTTCTTGGGGGATGGATAGTTTGAAGAGCTGATGAGAAGTAACAGGGCCTTTATTTCAAGGTTATTCCTATGGATTTGGCCTTGACAGGAACATCTTGATAACAGGGTTGCCAAATCTCACCGCCTCATGGTACTTAGTGGGTCTGGAGTTTCCTCCTCCATATGCTGGAATGGAGGGGATGAAAATTAGTGTTTGGAAAACATTTGAAACCTTGAATTACTGCTCTGTGCAGACTTGGAAATCAGGTGTGGAACTACAGTTCTATAAATTTAGGAAGAAGAAATTTCTGTGATTTTTTTAGGATTGACTTCTTAAACTGAAGACTGATGGTTGGCACTTCTAGAATCTCCCAGATCAACTTGCTTGTGAGAACCGAGCTGGTAACCTGACTTGATTTTCTGGACAAGTCCCTAAATTACTGACTTCCTTTCCTCTTAAGATTTCTTTACGAAAATATCACCATCCAAATTCTACACAAGCCATTTTCCCCTCCTTTTTGGCAATATATTTAGAAGAGTCAAAGAATCACAAGGAACGACTTAAGAGAAATTAATATCCAGATTTCTTCTGAATTCTCAGAGCTTTGTTCTGATTAGGAGTAGGTCTCTGCATTCAAAAACTGTTGTATAGGTATTTAAACCAGCTGTACTTTTAAACAGGCTTGCACCTGATATGGTTTCCATGGGAGCTGCTTGGTGCTTAGCCATTTGCAAACATGGCTGCTTATGTAGATAATTAAATTACTGTTAGTGAACACAGTGTTCTTCTGAAAACCTGACCTTCGGTCTTTCTGGCACACTGGTAGAAGAGTGAAAGAAAATAGATCCTTTCTGTGCTTTACAAATTATGTACCATAATTTTTTTTTTTAATTTTATTTTTATTCCCTTTAAAATTAGCTAGATCTGACTTTTCAGGATACTTCTAGCAAAAGCTCCTGCTATTTCACTGTATTTTCAGCAATTACTTGGACTGCTCTGCCCAGCTCTAGATACAGCATTTAATCAGCTTAGTTCTTCTATTTGCATAGGAGTTCCCAAATTTAAAGCTTTTCTTTTGTTCAGCAAGATATACTGGGCTTGTCTTACACTAAAATGTCTAGTAATACTCTAAGAACTAGTTTTATTCCATCAGAAAGTACTGGTCTGTAAGTACTTAGGAGCCTCAGTCATACGTGGAGAAGCAGAATTACAGGAGCTTTGTTTGTGAAGCTGAAGGGATCAAAGTATATGGATTAATTTGTAGTGGTTTTGGGGACAGTATTTGGAAGGAAGTTCTAAATTCAGTTTGTTAACAAATTGAATCTCGTCAGATCCCAAACAAGGAGGGACAGGATTTTGTCTTCTGAATTCCAGTTTGCCCAATGGTGCCTGAGCCAATTAGGGCCAGGTAGAGAGAACCCCACATGCTGATGAATAGACCAGAAAAATCCTGATGTCCTACTGAGGTCAGGAGCACTAATTAGCACCCATGGACAGAAAATCTTCTTGAACCTGCCTGCTGTGCTTCCTGGCTTTGACCACATCCAAAAATCCTACATGAAAATGATTCTCATGCTGTACCATGACAGAAACGTATGTTGGGTCACTCATGGGCTAACCTGTCCTCCTAGGATTTTTATAATCATTCTCACCTACTGGGATTGCTGAAATATTGCTGCACAGAGGGTATGAGCCCAGAAGCTTTTTGGCTGCTCAACAGAACAACTAGTTTGCCCCTTGCAGAGGTACCTCTCTGCCCAGCTCTTATTATCCGTCTAGGAAGCCCACCCAAGGGACAGGCTGCTGAATTCTAGTTTGGTGCATGCTCTCCGAAGTGCTGCCTTGTTTCTTAGGCTTTATCTATATCTATATATACCTAAATAGGTATATACATACCTAGACAGATATAGGTATATCATCTACTGTGGCTAAACCAAATACTTTTTCAGCATCTTTGGATATGTAAGTAGAGTAATACCTGCAAGCTTATAGTATTTTAACTTTTTTTTTATAGTAGTTTATAGTATTTTAACTTTTTTATTAGCTTGTCAGTGGGAGAATTCTGAAATTAAAAAAGTAAGAAGAGTTTTTACCCCCTGAAAGCATCAGAAAAGTGAAACAACATTTTTCATCGTAATTTGAACATAAGCACTGTGATATTTGTATCAGGCAAGTCTCCTCCGCATAGAACATCAGTAATGATACATTTTTTAATGAAAGGTGGTAAATAGTAGCCCTAGAGTCATTTCTCAAAGTCCTACGTGTAAACGCTTATTTCAATAGGCACCAGGCAAGCTAGCACTTGCTCTGTGAAAAGCTTACCCTTCATTTTAACCTCGGAGAGAACCATTCCTCTCGATTTCTTCTGCTTTGAAGGAAGGACACGAAACAACCAAAAAATACTGTGAACGTTGTTCAACTTTGGATATGTTTTGAACCAGAATAATAAAACCAAAACAAAGCAAACAAAAAAAACCCCACCTAGGCTGAAAACAGACTAATGTAAATAAGGAACCAAACAAAAACAGTTAATACAACTTCAGGCTTGGATGACACATAACAGAGTGCTGTAGTGTATCTAAAATGCCACTGAGCCAACCGAATGGTAAGCAGAAACGGGCAGTAATTGTGTTGTATTCGCATAACCAGTTTGAAGACACTTGGCTGGATAATGAAGAGGACAAATTTCTCATGTGGAAATTACCTATTACTACAAAGAGCCTACTACCTAATACTGCAAAGTACCTCAAGAAGCACCCGAAAAGCAAGAAAAGAGAAAACCCTGAATCTGAGACCACTGTTCGCACCTTTCTTTTGCGTTCTACCATTCAGAGTGTCCTGTTCTGGGGTGATGCAGCCTGGGTTGGCACTGCTGAATCTGCCAACAGAGGAAGGATTAGCAAGTAGGCTGTGGAAAGGAAAATTCAGCCTCAGCTGTTTGCAGTCATCTGAGAGCTTGTGGTGATCCGTGTCATGCTGTTTGTGCTCGCTGCAAAATGCGTACACCTTGGGGGAAAATATTAGTAATCTGGGCACAAGAGCTACAGACTTTCCGGTCGAATAATCTGCATCACATATTTGGCTTAGTTTTCTCATGGAAGAAATAGGAAGCCCCCTTGCTCTGTGTAGTCAGCCATCATTCAACTTACTATTGTATTTTAAAGGACATTCCCCACAAACAGCAAGGATGCCAAGACCACTGCTGTGCCCTAATGATATATGTAGGGCCTTAATCTTCCCCTGTTAATACAGAGCTCAGAGTCATGAGGATTTTCTAGGAGAGAGCAGGAACTCTAGAACCTCACGAGCTCTATGCGCAGAACAGGTGAATGCTTCTCAATAGCACAATTAAATTTGAACACTGCTGTCCTAGTGAAGGGATTCAGGACCAGAGCACATCTGACACAGAAAACAGAGGAGACGGATGTGACAGGGCCAAAAAATGGGTGCTGTAGAACCTAGATTTCCTTCATCCCACACTTGACAAGAGGTGAGATCTGACTCTTTTCTCTCCCAGCAGTCACTGTCCCTTTGATGAAGGCAGCAGCAGGAGCAAGTCTCATTTTTTAGTGCTCTGGCACAGGTGACACAGAACTGGGGCCAGAGCTGGTTTGTTCCTCAAGGCAATCTGCTGCCTTCAGCAGCTTCTGTGTTGCTAAAGCCTCAGGTTGGCTCTGTTCAAAACCTCCAGCAACCTTCTCTCAAGTCAAACTGCTGGAGCCACACGCAAAGCCCAAGTAAATGTGCTGTGCCTGCAAAGGCAAGAGAGGATTTCTCCTGGGACAGTGATAAGGACTCTAGGCAGTGATGCCAAGCAGCACATACCTTGCAAAGGTCATGGGAGTGTTGCTGTTGGCAGATGTTCGCCCCAAAGGTGGCTGAAACTGAACAAGAAGTCTGATTTTAAGGCACACCTTAAAGCATTTGCTTTATTTGCTGCACCCAAAACTACTGTTTTTTCTTCATTCACTCCAATTAAAAACAATTGTGGAGAAATTAATCTTCAGACCCTTCTCCTGCTTTTCCTCCTTTCATCCCACTCTTGGCAGTCCAGTCTCATGCTGGTGAAACTGGCTGACAAATGTCCTGGGTCTGATGCTCCTGTTCTGCTCTTATTCTTGCATGGGAAACTCCCTAGTTTTTCCCCCTCTCCTTTGTGCATCACACCCAGGTAACAAAAATTTTGCATTATCAGTCCCAGCTCGGACAATGCTTCCTCTCCTCATCTGTCCTCCACTCTCTCCAAATCACTTTGTTCTTTCTCCTATACCTTCTCCTTCACTGCCTGTTCTTCCTTTGGGAATGAGCAGAGGTATCTGCCCAGCTGCCTGAACTGTTTCCTAGATTTCTGTTAGTGGGGACTGGGAAGATGAAAGACAGGGAAAGGTGTGGCAGAAAATGCACTGCTATCTCCTCCTTCTGCTTTATCTTTTCTCCTCGGCAATTCCTTGAAATCTGGCAGGAAAATACTGCATGCCTGTCAGCTTCAAAGCAGGAGGAGAGGAAACCCCTTCCTGTCCGAGCTGTGGTTCTATCTCAGGATGGATGACTTCCCACACTTCTGCAGGAGAATCCCTGGCTGCTCCAGCGTTCTATGGGGGCATACAAACAGCTGATCAGACAGCACTGAAATCTGCACGCAAGACAGGATGATCTTCCCCCTCTTTCTCCAAGTTCATCCATTTTTGCATAACCCTGCCTTCCTCCCCAGGAGGCTCCAGCTCCTCACCTTGGACACGGTGATGCTGTAGTCAAGGTGGCACCAAGTGCTGCAGCCGTCTGCCAGTACTGATCTCCCAAGCCATGCAGAGGGGAACTGCTGCACTTTCAGCCTCGTGTCCTTGTAAGTGTTTGAGCAGAACGCTGCCCAGCCCTTGCCAATCTCAAGTATTCATGGCCGCAAGATGTTCCCAAACAAAGCATGAAGAAAAGACAAAAGCCTTAATTTTTGTTTTTTGGGTTTTTTTTTTTTTTAAACAGCATATCTGGAAGTATTCACTTAACTTCTGGGTTTGAGTTTTCAGACTGCATTTGTTTCCAAGGCCTGTTCTGCCTTCCTCTTCTCCCAGTGCCCTATCCATTCACCCTCCATCCCAAACATAAGGGCTAAGGATGACTGTTTTCTCCCTTTGAAATCTGAGAATATCATTCCTGGATATGAGGCACTGGGAAATACACTGGGAGGTGAGGGAAGAGGCTTGGCAATCCAAGAAAGAATGCAATAAACCAGTCATTTCCTTCCAAAGCATTAAAATCCACACCCTAGAGTTAGTGGTCTTTATGATAGTTTAGTCAAATAGAAAAAGAGTCAGAAAACCAGAGGAGAAAGGTCCTGTTTCCAAACTGATGCACGGTCAAGGTGCCAAGTGATTGCATTTGCCACAAACTGGGTTAGCTTTGAGCTTGAAGGAGAGAGAATGGCAGGGTTTTAAGTACTGCTTCTGGGCCTGGCATCAACACTTCTGTTGCCATAATGAGTCAGGCAACAGAAGCAACACACACGAAAGGATGCAGGCCAATGCCTAGCCAAATAGAAATGGGGAAGAAGGTCTGAACAATAAATGCATGTGGCAGGGAAGAAGGACTCGGTCCCCACAAATGTTTTGAGACAGTAACCTCAATTTCCTGCATTTCAGCAAATAAAGTCACTTTGAAACAAAACCAATGAAAAAACCTCTCTAGAATTCTGTATAAGGTTAATTTGCCAGAGGCAGCCCTTGTTCTGTAAATTGCCATTTGCCATGTACCAAAGCCACAGTCCCCAAATGCTCTCGCGCATTTCCCATCAGGCAAGCACACACACGATTAAGAACATTTGAGCAGTCATCCTTAGAACTGTGAAAAAGAGAAATCCCTAAATGAAGGGAAATTAGTCTTCCCAGCCACAGAAACCATGGCCTCAGATGGTCCTTCCCCTTGCCATCTACCAGGGCTCCTGAAGGGCTGTTGGGTGACTGGGGGCAGATAACTGGCTCGGGGGATGGGGAGTGCAGTGATGGAAAACATCTGAAACTTTGATTTGCACCTTTTCCTGGGGGCTCCACCAGGAGAACTCCACCAGGAACTCAGAGAAGTCCAGAGACATATATTGGGCACTTCTCACCTACCTCAGCTTTTTTCTGTCTCATACTTCCACTGTTTTTAATTCCTCATGTTTATTTTCAGACCATCTGTTCTTCTCTGCTCCCTCTTTCTTGTATCACCATGACCTGGAGAACTGATAGGCATTGCCTAGTGCTCTTCTTGTTCTCTCCAACACTTCATCAAACATAATTGTCAAGAAGAATATATTTACTACAAGAAACAACAGCAATCTGCTAAGCAGCTAGTACAAAATGACCAGCTACAGAACTCTAAGGGACCTCCTGAGTCCCTTCCATTCTCTGTTACGAGGCTTCCTTTATCACGTCAGGACTTGTCTACCCTTGATGGTTTTACTAATGTGACTGATAAATGGAAGAGACTTCATTTCGTTTCGACCAACAGTTGTACTTGGTGATAGAGCCTCATCTCCATTATCATAGTTGCATTGCTGTGAAGATGACCTACACAAGCCACCTTTCTGATGAGACCATGACCAAAGCGCTGTGCAGCTAGAACTGAGCATCACTTCCTTCATCTTGGGTACATCATGGAGACTGCTTCCATCGTAGGAATTAGAGCAACACGCAACAAACTTTTGCCTTACAAAATCGATTGTGTGACATAAAACCCCTCTACTAAAGCACCCAGAATTCAATGGCCATGTTTCAGAACCTCTAGTGCTGCCATTTCCATGCTGTTAGACAGCGGTAACGCAACACGAGCCAAACTGGTGAGGTCACAGCTCCAATGGGAACACAGTAATGAGGTCCAATATCCACAAAGAATCTGCATTCACATGTTGCTGTTCTGGAGTGAGCTGATGATTAACAGGGATTAACTCCTGTGCCTTATGGACATAATCACAGGGTTTCTCTAAAATGCAGGGGTACCCAGATACACTGTAGGGATTTTGAAACACAGTATATTATTTCAGACTACACAGTGGTAAAAACCAGAAATCTTACAGAATATTAAAAAAGTGTGCAATTCCTGACTTTGCTGACCAGGACCAGCCACTATTTTACACATAGTACTTTGGTGTTTCAGGTCATGCCTGCCTTGTGTGATCCCACACGCACGCTGCAACTAAAGAGAATGGGATAAGGCAGCAGGAACACGATTAACTTTTGATCTAAGGAGGGATCCTGACTCTCTTATTATGCTGAGAGTTCATGGGCACCAACTAGACTATGGTAAGCTTGCTCAACAAACAAAGGGCATGACATTAATGCCAGTTGCCCAGCACTGGAGACTTCCATACGGCCACATGTACAATAAATCCATTTCCCCACTAGTTAGATTAAAGCCAGCATGGCTATGCTTCTTCTCCTACTGCCACGTTTCCTTTTGCGCTTAATGATCTAATCACATCCTCTTTTTTCTACAGGGCCTTTGCCTCATTCAGTGCCCAGGATGGATGGGAGTCATTGAATAGGCATCTGTAGTCTGACAGTTTGTCTGTAGATTTGCCTGGAGCTGACGATACATCGTTTGATTCTCTGCCTGGCTCTGCCACAAAGTTCTTATGTTAAGATACTGGACTAGCCACTTAAACCAAACCAAAGTGGGCACCAAGAGCCTCTTTTTTAAGATGCAGGTGCCCGACTCTAATCACTTGAGATCTCATTTGTGAAAGTGATGTGCACTCATTACATGCATCTAGGGCAGAATGCTACAAAAGTCCTAAATATTCCGAAAAAGAAAGACACTCAGCAGCTCAGACTTAAAATGAGCAGACAATTTTAGCTATGATCTCCCTGGACTTCCTTTCCTATATGCAAAATACTTCTTCCAGCATAAGGACAGTGCATCTTTGGGAAGTAGTATTTTTGAGTTTTCAAATCCCCATTAGGACAAAAAGAAAACCACTCACAGACCTAAGGGGAGGACCTCTCATACAGCTTCCAGGATTTGAGAGAGTCAATTGGTACAACATTATATAAACAATTTGAATGAAGCTGCCACCTATGTGAACATCAAAGCTTTATACCTTCTTCACATACATATGTCCCTGTCCATGCTACATAAGAAACTCTTCCTCCTTCAGGAACAGACAGTCTCTCAGAAGAGAGACCTATCTGTCCTTCAAGGCCAGTGTCCAAGGGTGGCAAGGAGCACCTTGAGTTGCCCTGTGGCACTACAAAAGCAGGTGTAATCAAAGCTGTTCCAAGGAGAGGAGACAGTCATCCCATCCCTCCTGGACTCCAGCCAGGTATTTCTCTATCCTTTTTCAGCAAAACTTCCCACCGAAGCTTTTGGGAGACAACAAAATTTTAGGCAAGCCTATTAAAAGAGATGTAAAGATTCCAGGCAGCAACTACAGGCTTTGCCATCCGGGTTCTGTGCACATCCCCTCTGACAGGGATGGGTGCAATCTGGCATTCAAGTAATGTTACCGTGGGAGCGGCTCTTTTCTGCAGCATGCTACAGTTTCTTGTGCAGTGTCAAATTTGGTATCATTCTGACATCTGGTCTGTGGCACTCATCCATCTGTTGTAACTGAGTAGGTGTTGGGTGGGGTTGGCAGGAGAGGCTTGTTTAAGTGTTTGTTTTCATCCTGTAGAACTGCAGAGCCAGCTCGGTAATTAATTAAATACTCGTCTTTAAAACAAACAAACAAAAAGCGAAATAAATGTGTACTAATATTCTAAAGAAACAGCGACTAAGGCAGCTGGTGCTTCTCACTGTTAAAATGCACAAGCTTTGATCCCATTTCTCCTTGGTTCTGTGTTGTTTTAGGAAGCCTTCCCCATTGGGCTGGCACTCTGGTTTCTATTCCTGACTCAGCCAAATGCCTCCTGGCTGAATCTGGATAGGTCACTCCATCTTCTGTGCAGCAGTTTCCCTTGCTGTAAAATGCATCCGAAGTGAAACACCTCTTTTGTTACTAACTTTGAAATCTGCTGATAAAAAATGCAGTGGAAGAGGCAGAAGCTATCATTACTATTATTACCTTGCTTTGTGATTATTCTATTCAAATAATCATAGTTTGCAAGTTACTTTTGGTGTCACCTGCTCAGAGCAAGAGAGGTTCTCCTGAGCACAGTGGAAGCACATCCACAACTGCCATGGCTGTCTCTCCAGGTAAATCTGTGTCTCTTGGGAACTCGGTTCTGTTATTTCACTCAGAATGGAGCACAAAAGCCCTTCTCTCTGCTTACCTGCCTACTCATAACCTTTTACAATTGTGTGGTGTACCAAGCAACCCTTTCCTCCTCCATGTGCAACTAGGGAATGTTCCACCTGCTTGGTTTTAACTTCCGGATAGACCCTTGAATTCATTTCTTTGCCTTGGGACAGTGACTCCTCCTGCTCCATTTGCCAATCTACCAGGACACAGTTGCACTTTCTATCTAGCAACCAGTTTCCTCCTGCTTTGTGATCCGTTTACGGAGTGAAGAAGCTACTGATAGCACTTACTAAGGCCTTCAGCAGAACATTTAATTGCAAATGTAATAGATAACCACAAAAACAGGGGAACTCCCTATGTAGAGCTCAATATAGCAGGTTTTGTTCAGTGTGTCTAACCCTGGTAAGGTTCTGGCCGCCTCCAAGGAAAGAAACAGAAGGGGATGCTCAGAGCAGCTTGTAAAGTCCTATTTTGTGGCTGGCAGACGTGAATGCCAAGTTCATTAATACTCAGAATCTATTTGAAGATGTGCACACACCTGAGGAGATGACACGATCTGCCCTTGGGAACAGAAGAGCAGGCTGTGATCTGGCTGCTCTCTTTCCTCCCTTCTCACATACATACAGCAATAGCTGTTACCCTGGGAGTCTCTGCAAAAGACTTTGTGGGAAGCTCATCGCACGTTGAATGCTGCCTATTTTCTGGTGGCTGCTGGAAGGTCCCTGGCTGCTCAGCACTCTCACAGGTTAGCAATTTTGCACCTAAGATTATCAATCCTGTGAAACAAAACCAGAAGTCAAATACTGGACTTTCAAATGCTGTTTCTTATAAAACACTCTGGAAGAACAAGAACAAAAGCATCCACTGGAGACACTGATTATACAGGACAAAATGTGGGGTTTTTTTTAGCTAAATAACAAAAAAAAATTCAGTGTTGGCATTATCACCCTGAAGTCATCTATATTTTACCTATACTGACTCTTCACTGGCAAGGAAAGGTGGAGGAATTCAATTAGTTTTATTTGTACATCAGGTTAGGCAGAGAGGGTTCATATTATTTCCTATCTTGGGGTCTAAAGCATGTACTGGATGTTGGATCAAAATCCCTCTTCTGTTTCTTGACTGTGATTTGGGTCATAATAAACTTTTAGATTCTTCTCTAGATTATTTCCCTTTCTGTAACTAATTCTTCCGGTGACTCTCAGACTCTGAAGTGCCACTAGTTGCAAAATTCCAAATAGGAGTATTTTGAACTCGAGTCATTCACAAGAAACTCATAAAACTGACATCCCACAACATTGTTTTTAATATGAGGTGAAAAGAGCTTATTCTGTGCTTTAAGCACATCCTCTCTCCTTGCAGGCCAGCCTTTGTACCCCCCTGGCCCTGGGCAGCCCCCAGTACTGGGTGAGGAGCCTGGCTGGGTTCCAGGAGCCCCCTCTCACTACCCCCTGGGTCCTGGGGCTCCGTGCAGCCTCTGCAGCTCTGCCTTCAGCAACCAGGCACCACAGTCTGCCCCTTCCACCCCTGCTCTGCTTCACGTGACAGGTAAAATAAGGCTTCGAGAGGTTTTTCAGCACCTGAGAATGTATGCAGAGAACTCAAAATATTTATTCTCACATTTGTCACTGTCTTATCAATGTCTTACGAGGAGCGGCTGAGGGAGCTGGGCTTGCTTAGCCTGAAGCAAAGGAGGCTGAGGGGAGGAACTTACTGCTCTGCACAACTCCCTGAAAGGAGGTTGTGGAGAGGTGGGTGTTGGTCCCTTCTCACAAGTCACAACTCGTAGGACAAGCGGAAATGGCATCAAGTTGTGCCGGGGGAGGTTTAGGTTGGACATGGGAAAAAACTTCTGTACCAAAAGGGTTATCAAAGGCTGGACCAGGCTGCCCAGGGAAGTGTTTGAATTGCCATCCCTGGATGTGTTTAAAAGCCGTCTGGATGTGGTGCTGAAGGACATGGTGTAGTAGTGGCCCTGGTAGAGTTAGATAATGGTTGGACTTGATGATTTTAAAGGCTTTTTCCAACCATAACAATTCTGTGTTATCAAAGTATAAACTAATGTCACCTTCCTCTTCAGATAACTGTGTTTGGCTTCCCAAGTGTTTCACAGTCTTCTCTCACCGTGGGTGACCAAGGAGACAGAGAAATTTGACAAATGTTACCTCCGAATGTCCCAGCTAATGGTTCTGATCATTCATAAAAGTTTTAAAGATCATCCCTGATCCTCTCTGTGGTTATTCTACTGCCTCCCATGCTAACCTTTCACTCCTCGTTCCTGCAACACTTGCTTTCTTTTTGGTAATGAATGCTAGGGCAGAATTTTGCATCTCCCCTCATGGCTGCTAGACTTTCTTAACAGCACCTTGTGACAAAAGGTATCAAAGACTTCCTGAAATTTCACCTAAAATTTATATTAAATGGTTCTGCATAATACATGACTTCATTGAGACACTTCAAGGATGTTTTTAGACAGTTAAAAAAGGCATGCTTTTCTGTTACTGGATCACTCATGCTTAGATTTAAGCTCACATGCAGATTTTATAACTCACTAATTTATAGTTCTATCTTTATTTTTTATGTGGCTGAGATGATCTTAAAAGTAAAATACATACCATATTCCACTGATTTGCTATAGCAGAATAGTCTATTTTCAAGGGAAACTTGCTAGGAGCCCTGATTGATGCCATCTGCTTTGGGAGGTTTGTTGCTTCAGCATGTCAATCCTGCAGTTTCTCTTCTGATACCTCAATGTTTGACAGGCCCCCATCTTTAGTAATTAAATAAAATACGTAAAAAGTGAATGTATTTCCAATCAGTACAGACTGGTTGGAAAATACAATGCAGTGTCTGCAATACCACTGTCATTTTTAACTGGCCCTTTGACCCAGCAATCCATTAATTCTCTTTCACATGTTTATGTTTCTTATTTGTTTGCAGAAAAGTGTCTGTTTGCACTTGAAATTTCCTCTCAGCCCTCCTGTTTCCCATCTTTCATTTCTCCTTGCCCATTTACACCCCTTTCTCTTGGGTTAGCCAGGGATAGATTTCCTTTTCCTGAAGGTTACCTGTTTGGTTCATCATACTGTGTTTGTTTTTTCTTGCCTTCCTGCTTCCTTTTTGGTTTCGGGGTATGCATACCTTCTGTGATGCAATTATGGTATGCTTAAGTAGTTCCATGTTGAGCTTAAGGATTGTAATGTCTTCACATCTGACTCGTTTCCTTCTCTGTACCTCTTTCCAACCACCTCCTCCCTCTAAATCCAAGAAATTTAAAGGATTATATTCTAATTGCAGTGCAGTTTAAGGGTTAGCTAGCGATCAGATTTCTATCTCCACCCTAGAAGGCTTTGTAGGATGTTTCTTGTGTTTTACTGAGGTGGGGGTATTTGCATTAGCTTCTTTGTGTAAGACTGGCCCAGACCCAAGTCTCTACACTTCTAGACGCTCCATGAAGTGCAGTTGTGACACAAACAAGCAGCAAATGCAATTTTAAATAAAGGTCCTGCCAAGGCACTTTGAAGGGAAATGACAGGCTCAGATTGGTCAGACCATTTGATGCTGGAGCATGCTTCAGGAGTTCCAGGGCACCAGCAGGTTTCTGGAAGAAAGCTGGATGCGTTATCAGCCTGGCACTCTCCAGGAAGGGAGGAGTTAGTTGTTTTGTGGTTTTTTACACCATGATCCTGTTTAACCATGTTTGCTAAACAAGAAACTTGGAAAAGAGTAAGTAAAATCCTGGTTTAAAACCAAGAGACACACATGCTTTGTTTTAGAATCTCCCTGCCATGGTAGAACAAACTGCTTTAATCAGTCTCAGAGCTTCCCAGCTCTGGAACCTAGAGGAAGAAAAGAGGCCTTTAAAGGAAAATGCCAGGAGCACTGAGAAGGGGGGAGACAAGAGGATCAGGGAGGGAAGAAGTGACACGTGCCTGTTGCTGGCACACCTAAGGCAGGAGTGAAAAGGGGGAAAAATAAGGAAACGGTCAGGCAAGGTTGTGAATCCAAAGCAATGGTTTGCATGTGGAGTCTGCCCATAAACAACACCGAGTCACTGGGCTGCAAAGCTGCAGCCAAGTCCACCCAGGTCCAACCTAGAGCGGGGGACCTGGGAGTGTTTAAAATCTGGATGCTTGATCCAGACCCATCCCAGCTCTGCTCTGGACAAGAACCTGCTTCCCTTCCCTGCGACCTGGCAATGCAGCCAGGCAGGAGCTGCACACCCTCCAAGCCACATCCCCAGTTGGGATGTCTCGGGGGCACAGCAGGCACAAGTGCCACCACACACAGTGGAGGTCACATCAGAAAGAGCATCACTGGCTTTGGCACAGTGGTACGGGGCCTGTTTGGCTGTAGCTAACTGAAATCAGTGGGAAAAGGACCAACACCTGCATGGGGGAGGAAGAGGCAATCTCCAGTTTTATATTAAGTTCTTTGTGGCCTTGGTAGCAAGGCAACATTATGTTCACTTGACTTTGGCTTTAAAAGGAGATGTATAAAAGAGAAGAATAACACCAGTATATTTTTAGGGCACAGAAAATTAAAAAACATGTATTTTTTTTTTGAAACTGACCCTTGGCAGCCTGTTTAAAAGAGCTTGAAACTATCTGAACTACGCCAGGAAGAAAGGAAAAAAAAAAAAAGAAAGAAAAACATGCCCAAAAGGGCTGCAAAATCACGTCAGTAATAGATGACTTTTAACTTTACATCAGAAAATGTTTGGCAGGCATAATTTTAAAGTGTTAGGGAAATGTGTGTGATAACTGCTTGGGTGAAAGAGCAAATGTAGTCTGCAGTGAGATTTATCAAATGTTCACATCAGCAATCAGAATCTGGCAGGGCCAGCTGCCCGTGGACAGGGGCAAAGAGGATCACGGCTCTAAACTTTGAAAATTTAATGAAGCCCGCTGATTTCTCACAGGAAATTTTTCTTTGAGCATGTTCATGTGTCATGGGAATGCTAGTGAGCAGAAGGCTCTGACAAAATGCCAGCTATAAGGCATAAGGGAAATAAAACCCTCCCAGCCCCACCAAAGGCCAAACCACACTTTGCCTCTTTTAAAGCTGCAAAGATTTTTGATGCACAAAACCCCTGAGCATCCTGATGTGTTATCCTTAATCACACAAACAGGCCTATTGACGTGAGCGGGGTTATCAGGAGGGTCTTGCAGGATTGACCTTTTTTCAAACAGACCAGAGGAGTACAGAACTTCCCAGGGCTCGCGTGGGAATGTGCATAGAGGCTGGAGCCAGACAGCAAAAGGAGCAGGCAGCACTGTCTGGGGTATTCAGAGGAGTAGTAGCTGACTATCTGCTTACAAAAGGGAAGAGGGACAGTGAGGCAAAGAAAAAAAAAAGATAGGGGGCTAGGAGGATAACAGGCAGATATAAATAAATAAAATCAGTCAGTTTAATCCAGAATGTAGCTGTTCTTAGTTTTATACTACAAATACCTAAGTGGCTTGCTTTTGCTGTTCTGCTGGAGTAGCACCTACCAAATAAGGGCTTTCTTCTAGCACCTTGTGTGGCTGCCCAGGGAGGCTGTGGAGTCTCCTTCTCTAGAGACTGCCCAAACCCCCTGGATCTGTTCCTGTGTGGGCTGCCCTGGGTGACCCTGCTCTGGCAGGGGGAATCTCCAGAGGTCCCTTCCAACCCCTACAACTCTATGTTCCTAAAGAAGTAGGGTTTCTAGTTCAGCCACCTCAAAGATCTCCTCTCCCAGTGCTGAGACGTGGCCGTTTTGCAGCAAGTGATGATATTTAGGAACAGGTTTGGTTGTGAGATCCCTTGGAGCGTGGGGCCGTGGCAGCAGCGCACACCCAGCTGCAGGGTCACAGGCTCCCATCTGCCAGAAATGCTGAGGCACCCAAGGACACAGCAAGGCAGTGAGGTGCTCCAGACCTGAAGTGGGCTTTTGGGGAGTGATAGAGGTGCTAGAAATACATAACAGCCAGGCCTCGCTGAAAACATCAGAGGAGGGAACCAGAGGACTGAGTCTTATGTTCCTTGTGAGAGTCTTGACAGGGTGTGGATAATTAGTTCATTTAGACTGGAGACAAGCCAGCAGTACCTTAGGAAATATGAGTGGGAGTGAGGGGTACCCACTGCCTCCCAGGAATGGGCCATGTCCTACATGTAAAAGGCCGGAATTTGATTCTGTTTTTCACTTTCAGCAGGACTGTGCTGGCTTTCCAAGTCCCCAAGGACACATGAAAGCCATGTGTGTTTGGCCCAAATCATTTCTAACTCATACTTTCCATATGAAGTTCACCATAAAATAACAAAGAGAAATTACTTAATTGAATTTGTTTGGAACCCAATATCAGAGGAGTGTAACAAATAGAAAACAGTCAAGCCCCATACAATCAAACAGTTAGGGAGAAGTTACAAATTTCAACACACATGCAGCTGCCTTGTGGAAAAACTGGTTGAAACTACTGCATTTAATATGGCTGTGCTTCTCTAATAATTTCCAGCCAGGCACAGAGAAACTCTTCAACGTATTTTGCTTGAACCTTCCCCATACTCGGACTAAGAGGGAAACGATGGATCTCTGCAGCTGAGTGATTAGCCCAAGGTCATAGGGCACGAGATGTGGAAGCAGAACTTTGGACTCTCAGTGATGCACTTTAACCACAAGACCATCTTTCAGTCTCCTTCACGCTGATGACTTTGGAACTAGCTTTAAAAGATCCAGTGAGACGCAATGATGGGAGTGCTAGATAGCTACACTAGATAGCCAGAGGCAACAAAAATGATTAGAGACATGTGGGGGGATTTCTAAACAAAAAGATTAAGACCAGAGCTATTTCATTTAGAAAGGAAAACAGTAAAAGATGATAGAATTGAGGTATATAAAATAATGAATGGTGTGAAGGAGAAATCAGATGCCCTTCACAAAACAAGGGGGCACTGAATGGAATTTGAAAAGGCATTAGCTTATAAATGGATAAGGATATCACTCTCCAGCTTATCTCCAAGGAACCTGTGGAACTCTCACTTGCAGGACATTGATGTAAATAGTTCAAGAAGATTAAGGAAAAAAATGAAAGATTGTATGTAGCCAGTGATACAGATTTTTGAGCTAAAGAAAACACTTCTTCAAAGCTACAGGTTTCCCCTGAAAGAACCACCTCTTTCCCCAAGAAAGAACTCACTGTTTTTATTCCTGCTTGAGCCTCACCTGCCTGAGCACAAAGGCCCAGCAAAAACTGTTGCTGCTTTCTCATATGCCCTCAAAACAGGAACACTCCAGCCTACACATTTTTAGGAAGCCTCTTCCTCAGAACAGCATCAACATTCTTAGAAATTCGGTTTTCTGCTAATAGCAAAAAAACACAGCCTCATTTTGCCTCCAGGAATTCCAGGCTGTCTTTGTACCACAGAGGCCACCATGAGGAAAAGCTGGAGGGCACTGAAGGTTGTACTGTCTCGTTCTTTTCCCTTCAGCTCACATCTCCAGCCACCTACCTGCAAACTGCACTGCTTCTTTCCCTCTTTCTCCAGAGCCAAGCTGCAGATCCACATAAGATCGTGTCTGGATCTCATCAGTGACCGTCTCTTGGACGGCTAGGGTAAATCCATCAGCCTTCTGCTTGTCTACACAGAATGGAGCCTTAAGTGTACAGGTCTCCCTTTAGACTCTCTTTTAATCCCTCCATTGGTGCTGCATCTGCCCATTTTCACCAGTTTTCAAGTCTCTCCCTAACTTCCCTGCACCTGTAGCTCCCACTGCCAATCAGGCTGTGGCTGCAGTCTGCCCTTTTCTCCTGTTCTGCTCTAATGGCCTTTGTGCCTTCACCTGCAGTCACCAGCTGGTACAGATGCCTTGACATCACCCGTATAAGACCCCCTCCAATACAGACTGCAAACCTGACTAAGCCCTTTTCCCTTCTGCCAACACTTACAGCAAAACAGGCTGCTAGAGATAGTGTCAAATTTAGCTGTTACTGGGAAGCTAGGAAGGTCTGTTTACCTCATGTGAGCGGTCCTTAATGCACAGATTATCCCTCTTCAGTGTTGAGAAAAGTGTTTGGTATAATGGGGTGCATAACGGGTTACAGAAATGATAATGAATTATTCAGCACCGGTGTCTGGTGCTGAATGGATGGACCATCCATTTCTGTTAAGGCATCTTAACTAAACCTCTGCACGAGTCTTGGGTCGTTTAGGAAGCCGTACACCTTGGGGAGACTGGCACTGGAATTTTAGAGACGCCCATTTCATCCCTCCTCTGGGATCGACCGCAGCTCTCCCACCTTCCTCCCCTGATGACTGTGGGGTCACGCTGGGGGGCCTGTACTCCCTTTTGTACGACTGACATGCATAGCATCCCCTCCACCTAATGCTGCTGCCACATGCAGTTCACACAGGGAAATAAAGCTGGGTTTATTCCCTAAGAGCAGTTTGCATTAACTTTGAGCTACTCTAGTGGTCCCTGGGTACTTTGGTTTCCAACAGTTATTTATATGTTCTCAACATCTGCCACTCCCCTCCTCTCTTCCCCCTGCTCCTCTGGCAACACCGATAGCAGGAGCTATTATTAATTACTTGTTGAATACCTGCAGTGCTCCGCTGCAGCAGGAGAGATGGAGCTTCCCACCAGGATTTATAAGCTGGGTATATAAGTAAACCAGTGCACGGAAAGTTCTCTGGGTGATTGGAGGATGAAGGGGATGGTTTTAAGTTAACGTATGTAAGAGAGAGGAAAAGAGCTCTTTGCTCATGTTTCTTTATGAAATCTCTCTGTGTGATGAAAATAAAGTGAATGGCACTAAATAAATGAGAGGAAAACTGTGGGCACTAACGGTCTAACTTGAAAAAAAAATAATGAAGAACTATACAAAGAGAAATAGTTTTTCATCTAGAACCAAGAATACATGAGGGATCCTACCTAAAGAGCAAAACCTCCCACTGACAAATATGCAAAATTTTCACTGATCATAAAAGTAGACATTGACTCAGGATTTTTTTTTCTGTGAAAATAAAGGGTTATTTTTTTCATTTTTCTATCAGATGGTCTTTTTTCAAGTTTCCATCTAAAGAAAAGGCAAAATAAATAGTGGGTTTCAGGTGTGAGAAGAATCTGGTTTCAGTTTTGTGAAAGAATCTCAAATTGCTTTTTGACAACTGCTTTTATATACATTAAAATGTATTTTTGCTTTAAAAAACCCAATTCTTTTCTCTACTGACAGAAGTGTTGATGAAAAAACTGTGCCAGTCATAGCCTATTGGAGCTGTGCAGGTAACACCACTCAGGTAAAGGGCTGGCAGTGCTTTTTTTTGTAAATATTCTCCAAGCAGCCCAGGTTTTAAAGACGTGCCCAAAGCAGAGAATTACTGAATTCATGGTTTCATTTTCCATGATTCTAGATAATGTATCAGAAAGTCTTCTTGGAAACTATTGCCTAAACACAGACAGTTTATATCCCTGTTTATTGTCATTCAGCTCAAACAGTTACTTCTCTTCTCTCTGGGATTCGCTGCCTGGGTGTATTTATAGAGAATGTATCACTAGAGTCGTATCGCTTTCCAGACTACACTTTTCCAACATGCACATTCAACCCTCTTCTAATCTACTTTCACAAGACAGACACTTCATTCCCCGATCATCCTTCTAGCCGCAGTTTCAGCTTAAGTTTACCTTGCTCAGAGAGCACAGAATCAAAAAGGCTTGAGTTGGAAGAGACCTTAAAGATCATCCAGTTCCAACCCCCTGCCATGGGCAGGGACACCTCCGACTAGACCGGGTTGCTCTGAGCCTCATCCAGCCTGGACTTAAACACTTCCAGGGATGAGGTGTCCCCAGCTTCTCTGGGCAACCTGTTCCAGTGTCTCACCACCCTCAGAGTAAAGAACTTCTTCTTAATGTCTCATCCAAATCTACCCTGCTCTAGTTTAAAACCATTGCCCCTTGTCCTGTCACCACAAGATGGATGCTCAGAGCTGCACACTGTGCTCTAGATTCAGTTTCCCCTCGTGCCTTACACAGAAGTATTAACATTTCCTCATGTCTGATGGAAATACCTCACCTGAGACAACCTCCCATCATTTCTTGACCAAATCACAAAGTGGCTTCAGAGTTCTTCTGTGAGAACTGAAAGCTATGACAAGTGAAGTCTGGCAAAACCAATTCCCAGTTTTGTCCCCACACCAGCTGCCTGTTTGATAGGGGTACCACAGAGTCAGGACTGGGGTGCACGTGCCTGAACCTACGTGCTACCAGTCACAGCCCCCCATGTTAGCTATCCTGTGAATCATCCCGAATTACACCAGTGAAAATTAAGGAAACCCCATAAATGCCTAGACTGAACCTGGGGCAGAACTGAGTGACCACTGCTGGCCGAGGGGGAACAGCCACAACTGTAGAGGTCTCATTTGAGAAGCAGAAAGAGCCATTAACCCCGTGAGACAGAACTCATTTCCCTGTCATCCTGGGGAACCCTGCTGTTGCTTTCTGATCTTTTTTAGCGCCTGTTCCTTATTCGTGTGTTGGGCATGGCAAACCAGTTGAGTAAAAGCCATTAAATAATTTGTCAAGATGAGTTGTCCTTTGCCCTAACAAGCACTTCTAAGGTTTGCATCCCTCACCCGTAGACTTTGGCCACATACAAACCACCTGCAAAGCCACATTTGCGCTAACCTGCCAACCACATCAAACCAGTAACTTCCATTGCCAGTGGGGGTAGCCAGCCAGATGAAGAGCTATCAGGAAAAGGTTATCAGGTGATCCATTCATTTCATAAACACGGTCTTACAACAACTGAACAGGCAACAGCATCAGCTTTGGTTCAGTTGGATATGGGATGTTGTTTGTTTGGTTTCTGGATCAAAAGCGTTATTAAAGTACATATTAGAGAGCCCAAGATTATTAAAGCTACAGCATACATCATCAATATGGAATGTGCTAATGGCTTTCACGTACATTAAGATTTTTTTTTAAGGTGTTATCACATAGGAAGATAGTAGCTACTCCCTCTTCCCACCTACAGACATTCTCTAAGTTTATATATATTTAACTCCATTTACTGGGGAAGTAGCAAAAGAAGAGATACCTCTGCCTGCATGAGTAGTAAAGGTGGACAAAATAAAATCGAAGGTGTGGATTTTATATTTTTCTCCTTCAAACTGAAAAAAAAAAAAAAAAAAAGAAATTGTATTCTGTGGAAAGTAGAACAACAGAGATCTGGATTTTAACACAGGAAGGCAAATTAATTCTTTGTGAAACAACACAGAAGTCAATGGCACTAAACCAGAGATGAATTTTACCCAGGCTGTAAAAAGAAAACATAAGTGCAACGCAGACCAACAGAAGAGATTCCATTTAAAGTAAGAATTATGTTTCTGTCAGAAAAAAACAACAACTAACTAAATTTGTTTCCTGGAAGGAGATCCAACTTGGCTCTGCTGCATCAGTGTAAAAGGATCCAAAATAAGTAACAGCAGGCATCTCCACTAAAATTTGCTTCTGATCCACGTTATTTTTTCCTCTGGTACCAGAGGAGAGTTGAACACATATTGCAGTTTACTGCACAGAACGTGAGAAAGGGGACTAAAGCTCTGGCAGTTAAAACTCGGCTCAGCCAGGGAACCAGGGCATGGTCTTAAATGCCATGCACTCTGTGGGGCCAGCTCCCACCTAAATGCTTTCCAGCCCAGACACAGAAGCTCCAGCTAGGGGAACTGGGGGGAATACTCTTATTTACACCTATCATCTATGTCTGCTTCCCCACACACTAAGATACAGGGTCAGACCTCACTCTAGGGGTGTTGGCAACACCGAGGGACTACCAGCTCCCTGAATTACTAGCACCGTACTAAATCTGGCTGGTGGCAAGTTACAGGAAAGCAGGAACTTTACATTATGCTATAGCGGCGGCAGTTTGTGTGTACCAGCACACATTAATAAATGAACAGTAAAGCACCATAATCACAATCTGTGCATCTGCGTCTGTTTTCCGGTATCCTGGAAAGAAAAAAAAAAAAAAAAAAAAAGGTGTTTCTAAAGTAGTTGGAATAAGAAAGCAGAAATTATCATTCCTTCCCAGCTGGGCTCATGTGAAATGCTGTCTGACTGTGACTGGCAGATTGGAGATTTTGTTAATTGTGAGAGACCCCACTTTGAATAATGTGCTCACATTTGTTACGATCAGTGAGTATTTCCTTTCACGTTGCATTTTCTCCATACATAAACTTATCATAATCCAATAAAGAGCCTATGCGCCCAAGTCTTCTGCGCGCCGGGGAAACGCTGCCTTTTCTGGGGACGATACGCCTGCGATTTTTCATCTCTGCCTGAGTGAGATCCACAATGAATGGAAGTCTCTTCCTCATGCAAAATCGTTTGTTCTCTGGTTGTTCTGACTTAAAATTGAAGGCTTCATTCAGAGACATCTAGTAAGAAGTGCTTCTCAGAAACCAGTAACAAAAGCTGCACTAGACATAAGGAAATTGTTCATTAAAAAAAAAAAAACCCACAAAAAAGTCTCCAAATTAAAAGCCAACTAGGAAACTACATTGATGTGACAGATGAAACTGTAAGGGGGGTGGGGGGGAAGAATCAAAAGCCTAAAGTTTCACAGTAATTTTTCTTTTAAAAACTATCTGTACACCCCCATATTCACCCCCAAACCTGCCTCTACTTCGGTCAGGTTCAGATTGGAATTGAGATGAAGGCAGTGCTTCTAGGGGGACAGAGCAACACCTAAGGTCCAAACCTGACTTAAATCCAGAAGAATTCCACTAAAATCAATGGTTACAGCAGTGCAAATCAGCAAGAGATCTAAATCTGTCCTAGCTGATTCCAGATCTATCTTTTATTTGCTATATGGCTTTAGGCAAGTCAGTGACCTTCTTTTTATTTCTCAGTTTCTCCAGCCGTAAAATGGTGATAATGCTGCTTGTAATACATGAAGATTGGGGGGACTTGTGAGCTCCTTAACATGGTCTGGATGTGAAAATTGCCAGGGATCAATCAGTTTTAGTTGCCTCCCATCACCTTTATTGACTCTTTATGATCTTAACACTCAGCTTTATGCTTCCTCGCGTATTTCTGTTTTAAAAAACATGAGCCATAGCCTGGAATCCTTATTTAAGTTTCATGCTGTTTACTTCCATGTCAGGATTCACACGAGCAAAGTGAGTACAAAATTTGGAACTTGTCCCCAACAACAACCAACTGCGAGGACACTTCAAACAAAACTCACAAATCCCGGCATGAAATTAATCCTGTTTACATTCGGGATTTTTCGAGTGCAGAGGAATGTGTGCACTAACTGACCCACTGATGCCCAAACAACAAGGGCACAAACAAAACCGCCGCAAATCCTTCTTCTCCCTTATTTGAATAACATAGCCTGCGCTGGTATTTGCAACCACAGTCGTCGAAACAGTGAAACCAGGAAGAAAAAAAATAATATAAAAATACAGAACAACCCAACCTGAAAACACCCTAATGTCTGACAGCTCTGAGAGGGACCTCTAGTGTGTGCTAGAACATTTCGCGTTGTGCTTCGGGCGTAATTAATACACCAAAAGCACCGCAGTCATTTTGAACGGGCGAGGGGAAGTTTCGCCAACTGCGGGGCGAGCATCCCGCGGGCGCTGCTAAACCCCACCCGCGACAATTTTAAGTCCCACTTTGTTTTTGGGGTTTGTTTGTTTGTTTAGGGGTTTTTCTTCTTTCCTTTTTTTTTTTTTTTTCTTTTTCCCTTTTCTTTTTTTCCGGGACTCGCCGTGCGCAAGGCACCAACTTCCCCGGACCAGCCCGGTTGTTTCCCCGCTGCTCCCTCCCTCCCGCAGCCCCCGGGGCCGCTGCCGCCCCCGCCGAGCCTCCTCCGACGCTCGCCGAGGGGGGGGGAAAGATTAAGGTGGAAAGTTGCGTTTCAGGCGCAGATTTTCCACGGCGCTTGTGACAAGAGAACAAAAATAATCACTCAAGCCACCAACCCCAAAGCGCCCGCGCCCGCCCGGTGCCGCTCCCCCCGCCTCGCCCCCGCACAGCCGGCGGGGCTTGCGGGGCTCTCCGGGCGGCTCTGCCGCTTCCCCCGGGGCTCTGCCGGCAGCCCCCGCCGCCCAGCACGGAGAAGCGTTTCGCCCATTTTTAATGCGCCCGAACAATCCGAGGGCGCTGGGAGCCACCGCTCCAATAAACTTGTATCTCGCCGATTGGAAACAGGCGGCGAACGGATTTCGGTTGGGTTTTTTTTTTTTTCCGTTGGGGTTTGGTTTTTTTTTTTTTGGTTTTTAAGACGGAGGACGCGGCTGCCTCTCTTCCGGGACGGCGTCGGACACCGGGGGACAGGACACACACCCACCCGCACCCCCACACAAGCGCCGTCCCGTCGCCAGCGCTTTCGGCGCCTCAGCGCCCGGAGGCGCGTAGGGAAGAGACGGGCGGGGACGGGAGGCAGAGCGGCCGCTGCCCCCGCGGCCCCGCCAGCTCGCCCCGCGGGGCCGTAGCGGGGGAAGGGCCGCGGGGCCGCCCTTCCCTCCGCCGCTCCGGCAACAAAGGGACCCGCGGGGGGCTCCGGAGGGGTGCGGGGGTGGGGGGACGATGCCTTCTGCTCGCTCCCTCCCTCTCTCTCCCCACACACACACACACAATGGCGGCCCCCTCCCGCCAGCCTGCGGAGAACAATGCCAGCCGCGCACCCCCCGCGCCAACACACACGCGTTTAAATAAATAAAATACCTCCCCCCCCCCCCCGGAACGGCCCCCCCCCCCCCCCCCGCGGCCGGCCCCCCCCACCCCCCGCTCCCCTCCCCTCGCTCCCTCCCTCTCTCCCTCCCCGCCTCCCCGCGGCGCTGCGCTGCGCGGGGGCGCGGGTTGCGCGGGGGAGCGCGGCGGGCGAGGCGGCCGCGCCGCGTCCCCGCGCGGGGTGCGAGCGCCCGGCACATGCGTGGAAGCGAGCGGCGCCCGAGTCCCTCCGCACCCTCCGCTGCGAACAACAACAATCCCGAGCAGCCCTTACCTGGAACATCGGAGCCGCAAAAGTGTCCCCCCCC